>JAEIGQ010000051.1:1800000-2008692 GCA_018904275.1 Lordiphosa clarofinis
GAAAACTTCTGGCGTAGATATTGGAAAGCATCGCAACTATTTTTTTATTGCTTTGCATTTAAAATTTTGTGCACAACAAATATTTCACGAAACACAGGTAAACTTGTTGGGGTCATCCTAAAATTACACACGAACAACACACGGCACATTTGGACAAAAGAACACAACAATGACAAACCAGTTACCAAATCTTAATTAAATATGCTTGAGCTAAAAGTTAACATTTTTTATTTTGCCTTCAACTTGTTAAACAATTTGCTGCCAATTTCACAAAAAAAAAAAAACACGTGACTTAAACAGACCGTAAAAAAACAGTGTTACCACTAAGTTAGAATATTTTTTTAAAGCCTTTTAATATATGAAATGGTGTTGTCAATATTTGATCGATATATAGATAAATTTGTGGGACGATAAGTGTTATTCCGATGTGATGTTTTTTGTGCCGATATAGGTATCGATTTCTTTATAAACGATACTATGGTAATTGCAGGAGCAAATTGTCATAACAGGACTGTCGTTTTGTTCTGCACAGAACGTATAGAAAAAACGAAATCTTTGGAAAATTTCACCCGAATTGATCCAGGTACGGTATTTCGCAAAAGAAAAAGTTCTTAAATGTCTTTATTATTTGAAGTCGATTCCACCCATGGTTTCTTGGTCACATATAACTTATTTTTTCGCAGAAGTACGATTTCTTTAATATTTAGGATTACTTTGAGAAGGCTAGGAATTCTTATTAGACCCAAGGTTTTTTGCTGAAACTTTTTTTTAGAATTTCCCACAGATTTCGAATCGAACTCACCAAAACTATAGTCTGGTTTCATTCTAGTTAGAAGCATTGAAATCTCAAAGTTATTCCATTAGACAGCTAAGATATAACGGCCACTAGAAATGGTCATTTGGCAGTGCGGACGTTCTTCAAAAACTTTTCACTTTTTTTAACCTTTAGAAAACAACGATATATCGATAACATCGATATTAAAAACTTTGATTTTGTTATTATCGATATTGATATTTTGAGAAATATCGACAACCCTTATTTGAAATCTGAAAATAAAATTGTTTTGGGGTTAATGATGAAGCCCTGAAGGCTTGAAATAAGGACCATGCAATTTGTTGATTGTTTCACACTAAAAAATCTTCAAGAGTTCATACAATGAAAGACCTGTTCCATGTACTTCTCTTTTCTTCGGGTCCTTATTCGATGGAAACTCAAGCGCCTGGTCGGTGCACTGCAGCGTGATACGCTGAATTGCATTTGGGAAATAACATTGTTTTTTTTTCTGAGTGTAGTATTCTAATTGCACTCTACCAAAGGGGTTTTTCGTACCTGCATCCACATTTATGTAAACGGGTTTTCTTCGTGTTGGAAACTGATAAATAATCGTTCGTAACCTTAGCTCTTGTTTCCATTGCTCTTGATTTAAGTAGAACTGGGGCCTAGGTGGCTCATTCATCAGCCAGTGCGGGCTTTTAAAGGTCTGATTTATACCCCAAAAACCCAACCCCAACCCCAACCCCAAATACTTTACTTAGCCTCGTTGGACATACGTAAAAACGAGGCAAGCAAATTGAAGATATGAAAACTGAAAAACAAATCAACAAACCGATCGGCCGGACAAGCCCCAAACACACACAGAGACACACACACACAGGTGGTACTGGTGCTGGTCTGCGGAAGCCGGATGTTAACGGGCAACGGGGCAGATCCCGGGCAGCTGCAGAATTCAGGATGCGGAACCCAGCGACAGCAGTACAAAAGAGGAAATTAAAATATGCAGAACGAAAACCGCGCGTTTTGAATTTTGGCGCGATTTTTGGTTACGGTTTTGCATAAATTTTGACACACCCCCACAGCCCCACAGACACCTCCCGTGCTCCAACTCAGGAGCTTCGAGACCATGTATCATCAAAATATGCAAATCTCGGCAGGGAGCGGAGAGAGAGATGACAGCGTGAGGCGGGAGTAAACTGAACTGTTGAGTGCCCCCAAAAGCAGACAACACATTTATTTGCCCCACGAGGTCGGGTTAGTATGTCACGCTGCCAGCTCCCAGCTCCCAGCTCCCATGTAAGTCCCTGGCTATGAAATTAGTAACAGTAAATAAGGCCGTCAGACGCTCGCGGCTGCAGCCAGCGTCCGGCTGCTGCTGCTGCCGCAGGAATTTATACTTATGCATTTTCCAGGGCCACCTTCACGTCCAATTCGAGCAACAACAACAACAACAACAGCAGCAGCAACTGCGGTGCATGTGGCAAAACGATTTATGCCCTGCCAGATAGAAATCGATTGAACTCAGTTTCCCCTGCAGGCGGGGTCAGGCGGGGTGGAGGTCCAGGCAGGGCGGTGAGTGTTTAGATTGAATGTAAACTGCACTTATGACAATGAACAAGTGACCCCAGCACCAGGACCCGCGCGTAAGGAAACGTTAGCAGTTGGATTTGTTCACAGAGGTTACCAGTTAGGCACCATGGGAGCATTTTGGAGATTTCTGGAATTTATGGTGTGTGGAAATTAACAATTTGAATACACTTTCCAGTTGCTCGGGCACTTCACTGACCACTGGTGGTCAATGAAATCACCAGTTTCAAAAACGAACTGGTGATTTTCTTAACTATTGTATAGTTTGAGCCGAGAAGCCTCTCGACGAGTCGTCAATGGAATTTTCTTTTCACCTCTACAAAACAATGTTTCGAAATATCCGGCTCGAAGGACCTTTTCAGATTCTTCGCTTCTCGTAAATATGAAGATATTATACATGTGAATTTACAAATTTTTATAAGTAAGTGAAAGGGTTTCTCTATCAATATAACCGAAGTCAGTAGGGTACAAGTTCTTAACGCTCAAGACACAATAAATTAACAGATTTTGGAGTTGTATTGCAGGGTCGAATTGCACCCATATTTATGTAGAGATTCGATGCCACTTGAATGTTTATGAATACTTAAATTCCACACTTAAGGGTTCAGCGTGAAAATAAAACACTTTTTTTGAGTATTTTTTTTTATGCAAATTTGTTCAAACCTTTTGTACCTTATCTATACTTTTAAATCCGTAGGCTCGACCCACAGCCAAAAGTGATAATCCTACAGATCTAAGATTTGGCATAAACCTTCGTCTAGATATACAGGCGCGCACTCAGAAAGAAAAAATTGGAAAATTTGTCCGTGAAGTGGGTCAAACAATCAAAGAAAAGTTTGAAAGGAGCACATAACATGATAAGCTGTTTTGCATGAGAGAGTGAACGACTTTTTTAGTGTTGTGTGTGTTTCTTTATTTTACAAAAATAAAAAAACGAATAGCCTTAATTAAATTAAATCTTTTGGAGCATACTGAAAACATCGATAGCTTAAAAAATATGTTGATAGAATTTCACAAAGCTAGCATCCAAAATATGTACACACGCAGCCAAAGAAAAGTAACGGAACTGTGGTGCTCAGGCAATATTTTGAACTAAGCTGTTTTGCTAAGAGCGCAAGAGAGAGTGAGCATGAGAGGGATCGTCTAATACACACACAAATAAGGTATGTGTGTTTTACAAATATGCCATCCATCTCTTGGCTCTCTAAGAAAAATGACAGATGATGCTACAGATGAAGCAGTGAAAGATGGAAAGAAGGGTGGGGAAAGAGTGATGAGCGGGTGAAGAGGGAGTGAGAAAAAAATCGGGATAGCCAATTTTAATTGTATAAGAACTGAAGAGTGCTGATGCTGCACAGTTTTCAAATAAATGCGTTAGACCCGAACTTCACTATGTGGTTGTTTTCATTATCCACTTGAGTGGCAGGGACTAACATATAATTCCGGAATTTGGTTGGGTCCTTTGGAACGGGATGACGGGGAACTGAAAACTGTGTACAAGATTAAATAAGGCTAATGTCAGAGTGCGCGCAAGAAGCGATGCGATAAGTATAGTAGTATAGCATTATATTTATTTTCAATAATTGCTTGGCAATAGCCGTTTGCACTCTTATATAATATTTATATTACTTAGTACAAGGAGTATGTATAAGGAGTAAGGAGCTTAAACTTTTATATATATATTTTAAAAATCCTCTGTTACAATTTTTAGTCTATATTTAAGGGCAGCAGAGAGATAAGCCGCAAGTGTAATCCAATTTTCTCCGTTGAGTCGATCTCTAGTTTTTTCCCATGTGAAGGATCTTTCTCCGAAATATTTAAGTCGGAGTTCTCCCAGAATTGGGCATTCTGAGAGGAAATGGAAGGTGTCCTCCCCTGGCGCTCATGTTGCAAAGCGAGCACTTCTCGTCGCTAATGTGGGGTCTATAGTTTAGTGGCAGCATTTCGGATCTCGCTTGAAAAATTACTTTTATAGCATCCACTGAAAAGTCATCTGTAAAATAATTGCTTTGTCCCAGGTTGAAGATTAGGCCTTTATATAAAATCCGAGTTTCGCTCCGCCGAGCAGTGACCTCAAAGGAATTCCGCTGGGCTTCATCAACTCTTTCCAGTACAGTGTCGTGCGTTCTTCTCCATTCAGCTATGTCTTCTATATCGCAAAACATACTATTAGCCTGGAAAACTTTTTGCCATTCTGCAAAGCACTGCGATTGGTTGGTTGCATAGCGACTAACTTAGGAAGCCTGTTCTGAGGTAGATCCATGATTTTCCTCATGTATTTAAAATGTCTGTCCAATGTGTCAATCGTGTAATTTCCATTATTTGTGTTCAGCCTATGATTTTCTAATTGTTCGTTTAAGCGGTCACTATTGAATGTCTATATGCGATAATATTGGGCGAGAACGAGCGATAAACAATTGCAGCCTTTTTTAATGCAATCGCTCAAAAGGTTTCAGAGTGAGGGCGGTGCGATATGCGAGTCCATGCGATAAAGCCAGAACGATGCGAAAATCGGCTTACAACCTGCTTTAGCATCGCTTCTCGCGCGCAATCCTAAATTTCCTTAGACAATTTCCTAAAATCTTGGTTTCGGAGTAAACAATACTTTCAACAATATTGCGTAATTTTTTCTTGTAGAAATATTGAAAATCCAGCCGGTTTCTTGGCATAAAGTCTAATATTGATGCTGCAGAGCTGGAACTTGGTATATATGACAGTCCTTACCGCTTATACATGAATGCATTGCGCATACGTACAGCAATTTTGATTTTTTGATTTCCTCTATGAAGAGCTCTACGAGAAGATAAATTTAATGGCAATACATAGTACCATAATATCGTTGTGTGATATTAACTTAATACGGTCAGACAATAGTAAAAATACAAGATAACATTTATTTGAAATAAGTGAGGTCCAAACATATTTATTAAGGCTTGACGCTTTAGCTTTATCAAAAGCACATTGCGAATTCTGAGTGTCTTCTCCTGGCTTTACAACACCATTGTCAAATTGAACGATAACCATACTGGGTATTTTGCTGTCAGGGCACTCGACCGCAACACTCTTAGTTGTTGTTTTAGAAAATTATGTTAATTCAGACTTTTGCAAATTTGGACTAGCCAGCACATATGTTTAAGGAGAGATGAGGCGGGTAAAGATTTTGGTTAGCTGCACGCACTCTTTCTCGTTCGCTCTCCTTTCTTTGTATGTACATTTACGCCAGAGCCGGCCACCTATAGACACGAGCGTTCGAAGTCACTCGTGCTTTTATGCAAACGCGAGCCGAACTAAAGATTGTGTGAATCGGTAAAAAGGCTTTAGTCGGGAGAGATGCCTCTTGCTACCTAACACAAGCGCAATTTTCTGTTCTCTCCATTTGCCCGGCACTGATTTACGTTTATCGAAATTTTCATAAGTAAAAGAAAAACCAAAATTAAACCGTTTATTTGCTTCTATTTCGGTTCTGATAATCGGTTATAAAAAAACGGTTACGGTTTTAGTCTTAGGGTATGGGTAGGGTAGGTTGGGTATAGTGCTTAAAGCCCCACGTAGAAGTGTCGTTTAGGGAATTTCGACATTGAGCTGATGTCGAACTACTTTTCCACGTAGCTCCCACTGTTCAGGGACTTGGCCATCCCCTCCACCCAAGGACATGCTTCACGTTTTACCGCCAATTCTATTTTAGCCTGTTGTTCCTGTCTTCTGTCTCCTGGCTCCATGGTAGTATGCTGCAGCAGCTATTTCTATTTCTTTTTATGATTTATGGCGCTGAAATATTAGTTTTGCTTATTTCATATAGACGGCGCATACCGTGCGGCCCCACCCATGCAGTTCCCTGGGGGCGACCAAAAACCATGTTGGTAGCTTTGAACTCCGGCCGCCCAGCCACGTCTGAGTTGCATAGCTCATTTTATGTGCCAGGTGAACGTTTATAATAATCATAAAGGATAGAAAAGAGAGAAAGGAAGCAGGAAGAAAGCGGAAAAGGAGCCGGGAGCCAGAGATGGCAGATAAAATTGTTTCGCTTCGAGTTGGAGTTGGTTTCCATCTTGAAATTGATGCACAAATCGTGTCCCTGTGTGTGTGTGTGTGGGAGTGTGTGTATCGAATGTGTTAATAAATTGCCACTTGCAGCTATTTTGCAGGCATGGCAAATTGGCTTTTATGCAATTGCCAATTGCCCCAGCGCCACAAAGTATGCAGCAGGAGTTGAGCCAAACTCTCGCTAACTCTCCACCAGCTAGCCTAGCCACGGCATCTAGCCAGCTCGTTCAGGCTCAAGTGTTTGCCATAAAATTTGATTATAGCCTCTCCTGCGATTCACACTACACTCGCCGTACTCCGACTTGAACTCCGAATGGAACGCAAATTGGCACTGACAATGCGAGGTAAATAGACATAAACAGCTTGACTTTTACTAGCGATGTGCTCGTGAGACGTGACATGATTGAATTGGTAATTTGTTAAGTGGAAAGCTTGTGATCTTGTGTGAGAGCACAGAATTTTGAGTAAAGAGATGAAATCCATTCGTTGCTTACGGCTCGGAGCAAAAGCAGCAGTTCCGAACCTGGATTCTACCGCAAGTAGTGTAACACTCTTTGGACAATGAATTCTTCCCTGTTAAAAAAGACTGGTCCGATTTGCATAAAACTACTGCATCGCTACACTGGAGAAAACAATTCAAGACATTCGGGATCACCTCAAGCAAAAAAAAAAAATCGAAATCTAATTTTCGAATACACGAGAAAAATATATACAGGCCTGTTCCCGTTTTCGATTTCGATCAAATCATGTGGAATCGGAATTGATAGCTGTTCCCGTTTCCGAAAAACGATCGAATTATTCGGTTTTAAAAGTTTTGCCTTTAAGTGAGTGAAATGAAAAGTAATTGACAAATTTTTATGTCAACGGTTATAGTTTTTATTTATCAAATATTTTTATATTAATAAGTCATATATTGAGAAGATTTTAAATTAACCATAGATATATTGAGCATTCAATTTGATTTAAAATTAATTTTTTCAAAGTTGTACCCCAGAAATTGCGTGTAGACGAAAGCAAAAACGATCGAAATGAATCCGAGCTGTTCGCAATTCCGCATCAGCGCATGCGCAGTGGTATTCGAAATTTTTAGGGTTACCCTTCAGCTGAATTATAATTCGAACACAAAAATTTTCGCTTATAATGGCATATTAAATGAAAACAAAGCAAGTATTTTAACTACCATGGTGAAGAAAAGGTTTAGACTAAATTATAGTTAGGAGATGATTAAAAAAATGAGATTGACAACTATATTTGCGAAAGAGTTGGTAACTCTAAAGTCGATAGTCACGACCGCTTTTATCGATATCAACTGGACGATCAGCTGACTCAGCAACAAGAATTTACCATGTAAGTGTTAAAATTTTTGTTTATTTTTTGTAAATTTCTTTAAATGATTGCATATTCCAGGGGCAAACACAAGAATCCTCAGCAGGAACACATATTGCTAGAGTTTATGATGCAAAATGAGGACTTGGCAAAAGGTTTTGTAAAAGGGGACAGAATCCAAGTGGACGCTAAATGGACAAAGCTTGCGGACTCCTTGAATGCTGCTGGACCGCCTCTTAAATCTACCATAGAATGGAAGAAAGTACGTACTTGAAAATATATTTATCAAGATACCAATTTTCTTTGTAGTCCTGGATAGACTGGAAAGCGGCAACAAAAAAAAAATTGGCTGCCAACCGCAGGGAAACTTTGGCAACAGGCGGCGGTCCCTATTCGCGCCAAATTATTGCGCCCGCAGAGGAATCCATTGCGCTGCTGTGTGGCCTTTACAAGGTGGTAGGTGGAATTGAAGGAGTTGAGTCCTTTGGCCATGCTGAGGTGCGACCTAGCCAAGAGGCAGCAAAAGAAGGATCATTGGACGAAAATGAAATTAGTGTCCAAGAACCAGTCGATCTCGACGAGAAGTTGGCAGGGATTGATAACGCTCCTAATGAAAAGCAGAGTGTAAAGCGTCGTCGCGGCAACGACAATTTTGAAAGTATTTGCTCTGACCAAAATGTCTTCATGAAGCGAATGGCGGACACTTTGGATGCAATGCTGGTCCAAAAGGAAAAGCACTACAAAAAAGTGAAAGATATCCAAAGTGAGCAATTAAATACGTTGAAGAAGATCCTCCACTTAAAAGAAAAAGAGAACGTATAACTACTTCTAGCTTAAGAGTTACCTTCACAAAGAAATGTGTTCAATTATTTAAGTTTCTTGTAAGAAAATGCAGAAGGCTGTTTTATTTTTTAAGAAGTAACAAAAAGCGCTGTGAAAGCCAAAAGTCATTAAATATCTAATTACAATATGTATTGTATTGTTTTCATGTTTCTTATGGCATATTGATCTTGAGTTAGACATATTTGAGTTAGGCATAATATACTTCATCTTAAAAAACTACGAGCGACCTGGTCTCTAACATGAGTTCCATCAGGAAAATCTTCGTCATCATTTGTCAAATCATCGTCTTCCGTACTAACTTCATGGAATAGGTCTTCATTTTCCGGGATTGGTACGTTGCGTCTGCGGCATATATTGTGGAGCGCACAGCAAACGTTAATAATTTGTGCAGAAAACTTTGGCTCATAGAAGAGAGTGCCTTGCAAGCACCTAAATCGGGACTTAAGCAAGCCGATTGAGCGCTCAACTATATTGCGCGCCGCGGTATGTTTTTATTAAATATATGTTCCATGGATCCTGGTTGCGGAGTTCTGTATGGTGTTAGTATTAATTTCTCTAAGGCATAGCCAGAATCTGCCAGAATCCAGGAGTTTTCATTAGAACGGTTTCTATAAAACTGCTTACAATAACTGTTGTTCCAAACAAAAGAATCATGGCATGATCCAGGATGACTGGCATCTATTGCCAAAATTTCCATATTGTAGTTGCATATCTTTAAAAGAATATATGAAAAGAAATTATTTAATCTATTCTATATTCGATATCTAAATAATGCTTACCACCATTGCGTTTAAGCTAAAATAACCCTTTCGGTTAAAGAACAGGGACTCGTCGATGACTGGTTTGACTATTTTAATGTGTGTGCCATCCACACATCCTGTGACACCAGGAAAACCAAATCTAGTGTAAAAAAACTCGTTAGAAGAAGTCATCTCTTCTGGGGACATATTTAGTTTGATCCACTCCCGGCATATGGTTTTCTCTAGCTCTTGGATAACGCCATGTAACACCTTTGAGAATGTGCTTCGACCTATGTTTATGTCCTGATCCTTAGCCACAGCCAATTGGTATGATCCAGTAGCCAAAAATCTAAGTGCGCCTGCCAACTGGGTGTTTGGTGAAATAAGACGATGTCTGTCAGCTAGTTGGCTCCCTATCTTCCTTAATAACATTTGGAAAACGTTTTTATCGACTCGAAACGACTCATGGAACCTGTAAAGCAAAGTTTGCATCCGGCATTTAATTTGTCTTTCGAATGGATACAACTTACTTGAAATCTGACTTTAGAGGAATGTCCACATAATTACGGAGATGTCTGCTTCTTCTGCCTTCTTGAAGTTTACGTTTTCTTCGTATCTCTGCACAAGCAATTAACATAACCGCTGGCATTTTAAAAATGGTAATTCTAGTTGACTTTAAAGATAACTTTTTTGTGCAGACAATTAAAAACAGCTGATTCTTTCGATAAATAATTGTTATCGGATCAGATCGAAAACGATTCGAACATTCATTCGAAAAGAAGATCGGTTTCTATTTCACTCGGAAACGGGAACACCATAATGAAAACGATTCGGAATTACAATCGTTTTACTTTTTAAATCCACTCGGAAATGGGAACAGACCTGATAATAAATAAACAATATAGTTTACAGAGTCGGAAATGAATATTTCTATGCGTTGCAAACTTTTGGGCAAAATTATAATACCCTTCGCAAGGGTATAAAGATACTCGACAAAAATTGCAAAATATTCGAATTGAGTTATTTCTTCCAAATCTAATGGATATGAGAATAAGAAGTTTAAAAGTTCATAACGATAACTATTTTGGAACTCTAAAGTTTCGTCCAACACAATTGTTTTAGAAAATCTGGTTCCACAATCCGCTAAGCAGCTTAGGCGAAGTAGCTCAAAGGAATTTCGATTTGCTTAAAGCAGTGGACGACATTCTAGACGAGTTTGAAGACTATTTAAAACGCGGGCCAATTTTTTTCTTTTTTTCTTTAAAATCGGATAAAGAACAAAAATGTTATAGGAGTTTAAGTTGGTTATAATTTAGTCGAGTAGAATTTGTTTATGGCGGTTTTCGTGATCAGCTAAATCAGGCTAAAGTGTTCTGGCTACTTTAGAAAAATTTGGGGAATAATGCTGTCGGGCAGTGTTACATCTTTAATAAAGATCAATAGACTAAAGAAGTCACACGATAATGTATCACCCAGCCTAAAACGTCTTTTTCTTCCTATTTTGACGGAGCTTTGCGTGCTTCTCAACGTCATCATGCAAAGTAGAAGGTAGACAGGGCTTCAAATAATTGAGAAATTTTTCTATCTAAAATAAAATCATTTAGTTTTTGTTTTAATCTTTAATTCGATTATTGTTTTAAGTCTCTTAAGAGATCGATTTAACGGGGTTCGACCCGTGGTATATAAAAAATATCTGGCAATGGTCAGTTGTCGCTGCTTCATTTTAACTGCCAGGGTGTGAGATGTGCAGAAGTTGTCGGTTCTTGCTATTCTCCCGTGCTTGGTTCACTTCCTGTTTCAATCAATGTGAACCAAACAACTTCGTCCATGAAATCAACAGCTCAATTACTTTCACTTTCATCCTTCAAATTAATTTCAGTTTTCATTGGGCTCACAATGGCGGTCTTCATTGTCTTTTGCAAGAGGATTGATCTCTTCGTGTTCTTCGTTGTCCAACACTATATGGCTTACTATTCTTTTTAAGCGATGATTTCATTTAACGACACACTTTTAGCTTGTATTGTCAAGCCAAGGATGCTTTTGTAACTTTCAGTATATCAAAAGTTATTCGTTCAGTGCGCTGTTAAAACTAAAATTAAGTTTGAAATTAGAAATCTTCTTCTACTTCCCGTTTTCACGCTCTCATCTCTACTGTGGAAGTGGCTGGGGTATTTGGTAGTTGAGTCTACTTCTTTACAGGTTGCATGTCAATTGTCGTTTGCCGCTTTTCTATTTTTCACGCTTTCTTCAGTTTTTTTTTCCCCCCTCTTTCTTCTTTTTGCTGGCGGCTCATTAAAAACGTCAAAAGCTTACACGCAAAGCGTGGGGTGAGCCGCGGAGCTGAGCTCTTTTATGTGGTGCCAGGCGCAGTTTACATATTCATTTTGTCACACACCTCAAAACAAGCAAAAGTCAAAAATTGTGGCTGTTGTGCGTCCCGCTTTTTGGGTTCGCTGCGTGTCAATCGCTTGATGTGTTTATTTGCTGTAAAGCATCAGGCAGGGTTGGTGCCTCCTCGTCAACTGTTCGATAATCGATGTGTGCGACAATTAGGGACTGCGAAGCTTCAGCCACTTAGTGGCACTCAAGGTCATCAGAGCAGGCGCGAAGAGGTGTGACAATTTCGCGATTTGATCTATGACCCAAGCAGGAAATATTAATTGGTTACTAATGTTTTTTAGTCTAATGAAAAGTTAAGTTTCGTTCTGCTGTTAAAAGAAAAGAAAGAAAGAACAACTGCGCTAAGCCATAAGCGATGCGTGAAGGCTATACGCACTGCTATCCATTTGCACCAACGAATGCGTGCCGTGCTCATACAGCCTAGACATAAATTATACTTAATTTAAGAGCCAAGTCTCTAATTTTCACAACCCATACTAATTTCTCGATACTCGGTACACACAGTCTACTTGCTGCTACGCTTTTGGACTAAAAAAACACCAAATCGGCTTTATCTGCGTCTTGATTTAACAAATAAGTTCCACGAGCTTTAGTAGCATATTTCTTGTGAGCCTTGAATATTGAATATCTAAGAAGAAGATTGTATCGATTGTTTAAAAAACTTGTTTTAGAGAGAAAGACTTTTCTGTTTTCAGTGATCGAGTCTTTATACTTTTTCGTTATGAATTTGATCTGCTTAGTCCTCGTTTAACTTTGTTATTAAATTGTTGATTAAAATCATTGAAAACCTTAATTTTAATAATTTAAACGAGCTGCAAGGGTTATTTTAAGCTTTGGCCGAGCCGACTAAAGCTTTCGTTTATTTGTTTATATAGAGTGTTTTATTTCCAGCCTCTTAAAGTCCTACACTGAGAGAAAAATAAAAAATGTTTGAATATAAGAATTTTCACTTTTATAATTCCAATAGACTAGAAAATGCTTGACTTAAGTACGGAATTTCTTGAAAAATCTCTAAATTCTTGATTTGAAGAACGTTTTGGATATGCTAGGCACGATTCGGGATTTCTTAAGAACTTTAACAGCTCAAAGTAATCATAATCCAGATTTATTTATGTTAGCTAAGAGCGATTTGTACTTAAGGGGGAATTTTCCATGTCGATGCTGTTTTTGGACCTTTTTTTTTTAAAAATCTTATTTGAAAAACGGAAAGAGTTTTTCCAATTCTGTTTCTTTGTTATGTTACAAACCGGTTAAAGTAACCAACAAAAATATGAGGGGTCCAATTATAAGGTATAGTGCTGGCAGCCACGATATCTCGTATCCAGGTTGTGTGAAATGAAAAGTAAAAACGGGGTTATAATCAGTATAGATGTCATTCTGGTCTGAACCTCGAAAAAAATTTTTGTGATTTCTTTTTTTGACAAAATGGCGGCCATTGAAAAATCAAAAATCGATTTTGGGCCCTTTTATTTTTAGCTTAGTGTAAAAAAAATTTAAAATAATGATTGAGGTTCAGACCAAAATGGTGACAAGTCTGCGTCAATTTCACATAGTTTTATAAAAATCGTTTCAGTGCAACTGGAGATATCATGGCCGCCAGTTAAAAAATGCGTTTTCAGTTCGGTAACCGATGCCAAAAAGTGAGCGTGTATTAGTGGGCGAAAATAAAGCTCCGTGAATTTGCTTCAACCTAATCGCTTTGAGAGAAGCTTGGCTTGGCCCCGTTGAAGGAGCTGTAAAGCCAATTTTATATTTACAATCGCTTTGGACTCTGGCGAGCGAGTGACGGCTTTCTGCTCTCTAGGTCTCGCCTTCGGCATGCGTTCGGGTTGTGTACGTATGAAAAGCTAACGACCAATTTAGCTGAATTAAATTAATATCTTCCAAAATAAAGGAGATAATCGCAATATGTTTTTTTCTCTTAAAGGTAGGAATAAAAGCAATAAAAAATATAAAAAAATTTTTTTTTTCAAAATTCAAAATCATTGCACAAATTGTTTAAGGTTAGATTAAAAGAAATAAAAAAAATTAAAATATATTTTTTATATATATATTTTTTTTAAATTTTTAAGTTTTTTTTTTAGATACACTTACATTTTGAGCCCAACCTCGACTCAGATATGTTGGAATGGGGCAAGCAAGGTATGAATCGAAAGGTTATTGAATTTTCAATTATCGTGTATAACATTGTTTTTAAATCCGTCAAATAGTTTAACTGCAATGAGCAAAAATGTTTCGAAAACAAATTTTTTGCTTGAAAAGTTTTTTGTAAGCATCTACAACAAATAATAAATAATAAAAAAAAATTATTTTTATTTTTTTTCTTAAGAAACGCATTTTAAAGAAGAAAATAGGATATTGGCAAAGAAAATTTAGGGATGAACACCGGATCCATCTTCGATGATCGCAATACATCCTACCTAGACAGAATCTCAGCGTTTCAGAAAGCCCATTGGTAAAATCTCGAAAGTTTTTACAGATTTCGATACGGTCCAGCTAACTAAAGGTTTTATTAAATAAAACTGTATCAAAGAAATAGTTTCCCAAAGCCAAAAATATCTTTTTTGGTGATATCTTCTTTGAGGCAAACTAAAAACTGCTTTTATTTGAGGCCGACATTGCGCCTATAAAATGTAATATCATGTAAAGTTGGTGGTGGCCCGGATTCATATTGGACATTTCACAAACACAACACAACATAGTAATTAAAAAAAAAATATTCTAGCGCAAATCCCCACGAATCTCGGAAGTTCTGGTCCATGAAAGTCGTATGTTGGCTGGTGCTGGTTTCAAGTGGTTAGTGGTATAGACAACTTTAACCAAATATTTTTTGTACAACGATAAAGCACAAAACACAAACAAAAATTTTTTTAGTTAATACATACCTCAGCTCTAAATAAAAACACTTTTCTTCCACATAATTGTCACAAAGGCAAATTTATAAATAATTTGGCAATGCACATATAAAGTGCGGGAAAGCTCAGTGTTGCACCTGCTGAAACATATCTTGTGTTTGACAGCTCACAGCTGATAAACTAGGGCATTTCAAACAAAATAGAAACTATCGATAAGCTCAGTGGAATATTAGTAATCGATAGAGACATCATTTTGGCGTCAATAAACAATTTGAAAATTTATTTAAATGGAGCTAGATCGACTATTTCGCCCACTGTGCTCTGGGGGGAACCAGAGGCCATTGCTGTGTTAAAGTTTGAAGTAATTTAAAAATAACTCGAATTTCGAATTTCAAAAAATCCTTTTAGGTCGATATTCTAAAATATCCAACGTGTCTTGAATAAAGAACATTTCGTACTTACAGATGGCCGAAAAATTTAAGAAAATATCGTAAATTCTTTGATTAAGGACAGAATGGACTTACTTTGCAAGCTCCGAAAAGTGTGCCTTGGAAAATTTGAATTATTTTTTTTGTTTGTAACTAACATTTTGGTTATGGAGCGAGGGTAGATTTCTGATCGACATTATCAACATCTTGGTATTTGCAACTGAATTAGTCCCTTAGCTTTTTGAAATTATAAAGACTTAGTTTCAAGAACAAATTGGGAAAGCTTTATCATTTTAAAGAAAAATTGAATTTATTGAAAAATTATTTTGCCTCAAAAATGTTTAGAATTTATTAGACTTCACTAAGAAAAAATTATAATTTTTGATGATTCTCAGAATGTTTTCTGTATCCATTTAGACTGGATAGTTTACTATGCTTTTTTGGGATCCAATCGAAGTCGGTTTATTTTCGCTTAAGAAAAACGAGAGCGTAAGTTAAAGTCGGTTTTAACCGATTTCGATATACATGGAAAAACATGTTTAACAGCGTTCCTGCATTCCTTAGGGTAAACATCCGAAAAGTATGCAACATTTTTTTAACTCGGCTATTTATCACTGTTTTGCTCAAAATAGTCTCAAATAGTCGAAATAATGGAAAATCAATGGAAATAATGGAAAATAATGGAAATAATGGAAAATCCGAATGGAATAATGGAAAATAAACTGGAATGCGTGAATGTAAAATAAATTTGTCTCATTAAACCCCCTTTCCAAAAAAAAAAAACTGACAAAAATTAATGGACAAATAATCGGAAATGATTCCTTCTCCATTACTTTAGTATTTCCAATTATTTTTACGATAACGTTTATGAAAATATTTCATTGATTTTGTTATTCTTTTTCCAAAGAATTGAAAAGGATATTTAAAAAAAATCATTAAATAATTGTGTGAAACCGAAAATAATCGACCAATTTAATCATTAATTCAACTTTAAACAAAAGTTTTGTACTTGAATTAATAATGACTACGAATTAATAATCGTTATTTAACTAAATTTGCTCATTGAACATTTATTTTACAAACTTATGGAGGAGCATTTAAAAATTTTTGGATGACAAAAAAAATGTAAAAAAAATTGAATTTGGAGCTCTCATCGTGTAGAAAATGAAATTTAATTTTATGACTCATTATTTCGCACACACACACACACCTCACGCCTACATACAATATGTAGCACATAAATATCATAGGGGGGCCCTTTAAATGGGCTCTGTGACACTTGGCGACCCTCTCCAGCCATCCCCCCATCCCTCCATCCCCCCATTCTGCTGTTTATTTGGCTTATTTATTTGCCATCGTCGTTTGCCGTTTTATGCACACTTTTACTTTTACTTTCCATACAATTGTCGTGCGAGTGTGTGTGTGTGTGTGCCAAAGACACTCGTCGTGTGGCTTTTGACGTCGTCATGCGAGCAGCAGGGTGCGTGGGGGGGGGGGGGAGTTTAGTCTATTTAAATCGAAGCAAAATCAATTCCGGGATTCGCGTTTTATGCACAGGGCAAACATAAAATGCGCGCATGAAGTGCGTTAAATTCTACCCACTTAAGCAGGTGTGTGGGTGGGGGCTGGTAGGGGGTGGGGGGAGGGTTGCATTCACATTTGGGCACATTGTTGACAATTGAAATGTTGTGTGTGCGCTCGTGTTTGGATAGCTTCACTGGCTCTGCAGCAGGGCCTCCTCTGTGCTTGTGCAAAAATAATCGCATTTCCGATTTGCGAGATTTGTGATTAGCGTGCGATAAACATTCTCCTCCATTGTTATTCCCGGTTCGGCTTTCCTTTTTGTGCACAATCGAGCATAAATATTACACGTTTATTTCAAGTGAATTGGAAACTTTTATTTATGTACTTTTCGCATTCTTTTGGTTGGGTGATAAAAAAATGTTTGCCTTACTTCGCTTGAGTTTTCAATTAAAAATTGTCTCAGCAACAACAAGAACAACAACAACAATAACTAGGCAAAATGGGGGCAAAACTTTGGTTGCTGTTGCACAACATTTTTGAATGGTTATTCATAAGCACGTTGCGACGTCGCTGCGTTGCATGAATCAATGCAAAAAAAAAAAAAAACGAAGGGGAAAGCAAAGTCCAATGGAGTGACAGAGGTGCTGGAGGGAAGGAAATGACAGTCATTGTAGCAGAAATTATACTACGGGCATTTTATCAGCAGCAGCTCTGGAACTTGGACTTTGCCTAGAGAGGAGTGACGAGTAACAATTCCACCGTATGGGCTTATGTTTGATTATACAAATCGCAGAATTGTGAAAAGTCCAAAAATCTATTTTAATCGATTTAAGGGTACAGTGGATACCTTCAGGTGCCATTACTCAAAAACTATAAATAATATTAAGATGCGGTTTTTTTCATTCGATAGATAATAGAAAATGCTAAAGTGTATGTATTTATGAAAGGAGGCCACCATTTTGTTTAAAATTTGTACTTTAAAGATATACAACAAAAACATATATTATTATGTCCATTTCGGATGTTAAATAGAATAGCAATAGGTGTTTTATCAGGACTTATAAGAATAGCGGGTCACTTTGGAATTCGAGCATGATTTCAAGAATTTCAATAGTTCATAGCGTTAATTCAAAAGGGAGTCCAGCTCGCTGAAGATGATCAGGGCGTTAGGCGAATTGAGGTTATTGTAGCCGCAACGTGCATCCACACAATTTACGTCCTTTCCGCTCTTAAAGTAGATTTCTAAAAATTTAAGTGGCATTTGGCAGCAATGAGCCTACTTTATGGTGCACTAGGCTCTTGATTCTTGATTAAGTACGAAATTTCTTGATTCAAGATCGTTTTTTAAAATGTTTAAACTCTTGCAAAGACGTTTTTGGTATGTTAAGCACGATTTTGGATTTCTTAGTTCATAATAAGCATCATTTCGACTAAATTAAATACTTTATGTCCTTAGTTCATAAACAAATAATCTAGAATGGAAAATTTTGATTCGAAAATAAGAAGCCCGATTTAATCTTCAATCTTGAATTTTTCTTGAATAGAAAATTTCGTACTTAAATCAAGAACTTCCTGGCTTATTGAAGTTTTAAAACGAAAAATTAATTGATTCAATGCCGATTAGGCTTAAAACATAGACCGATTGTTTTATGGGGTTATTTTTTAAAAGAAAGCTCTCGTGTATTTTTCGTTCCTCTTTGTGTGTAGCTTAGAGCAATTTATACTGAAAATAAAATATCGTTCTTACGTTAAGAATGAAAAAAAAACTTAATTTAAAACATTTTTTTCTTGAATCAAGTAGCTATTAAAGCTATCGTAACCAAACTTTCCACGAAGTCTTTTTGTACAAATACGCTGCACATTTGTCGGTACCAGCCGGATCAGATGACTATAGCATATAGCTGCCATAGGAACGATCGGTCGAAAAACTAGTTTTAGTAAGAAAAACTTTTTTGTTTTCAATACTATCGCTCCCAACGCTCGTATTTATAAGTTTTCAATGATTTCACATAATTTCACCAAGGCTTGTCGAAATCGGACCACTATATAGTATAGCTGCCATACAAACTGTCAAGCATATATCAAGCTTCAAGGGTATATAAACTTCGGTCGAGCCGAAATTAGCTTGCCTCTATTTTTTTAATTTCAATCCTTTCCATTAGATGGCTTTTTAAAGAATGCGAACAACAGTTGCCAGACAGCAAAACGATGAGAATTTAATGATAAGTCTTCTGCATTGCGATCACTTTCTTCTGCCTTCTCTCTAGATCAGGGTTGAACGGCAAGAACAGACTTTGACCTGACTTCATCGAACTCCACAGACTACAATATTCTGTTAGAAATTAGTCAGCTGTTCTCTCTCACTTACGCTCTCTGAGTACATTTGGGAATATGTCCGTCTCGCTCTAACGTCGGTGATATCATATAGGCATGGTGGAGCTAACAAGGTGAAGCTGTCAGCCTCTGCTGAGGGCCAGTTAATGTAGGCCTGTGAGATGGAAAGAGGACGCAGAACATTTGTTGTCTCTGCTTGTGTATTGCCGTTCCCTTCGCTCAGCTTCACCTTGTTATTTTCACCATAATACGGGCACTTTAAGGATCTAAACAAATGTGACTCTTGGCACCACTTTAAATTGAGAGGCAGCTTCAATTTGATCTCTAATTGCTTGAAGAGCTGCTTACTCTCTTGGCCTCAACTTCGGCAAACGAAATATCTTCGGCCTCTGGGGGCAACGCGTGACCATCTCGCTGCTCAAGAGTCACGTGCTCAGTTCTAGCTGTGGGCAAGGGGTTGAAGTTGCCGACAAAGTCGGCAACATTATCGCCAGCAACATTATTCATTATCGTTTAACTCTCACACCCTCCAGGACGGTCGGTGCCCACACTTGGACATTTCAAGTTGGTGACATTGCAACAGATACTTTTGCTGCTGCTCCTGCTGCTGGTCCTGCCTTAAGTTTTGTTTCCTTTTCCCCACATTACCCCCTGTCCTGGCCTTTGAGTCACATGAAAGTCAAAACCCTGGACAAAGTTTTTGTGCAGTGAGAAAATAAAAACCAAACGAAACAGGCAACAGGAAGGGAGCAGGCGGCAGGCATCGCAGTCGCCGGCACAAAAACTTCCGTTTCAACTTGTCCGTTGGCAATTGCTGTCGCCTGTTGTTATGCCCTAAAATCCAACCGAAGGATCCACTTGGCTCCAGATGAGTTGCACTTTGCGTGAAAAAAGCAGGATACAATCGAAACTACATCTTGCCCATTTCTGTAGCCCACTTTCGGGCGCCGCCGAGCTAACCAAAATTTTCCATTTCTCAGGGTATTGAATCTTCGCTGCGAACTCGCTGGGAGTTGGCTTGTATTCAGTTGACCAGTGACTAGTGCAGCTGCAGCATTTCAAATTGTGTATCCTGCGTGCGGACATATCGCCTTGCCTTCGCCGTCACCTCCATCTCCTCCTGTTGGGCTTCAGATTTTCATAGCTGGCCCACAGTTTGAGCCTGGCATATTTTGCATTTATGCAAAAGGCGGGCTGCCGGCCACACACACACACACAAACACAAAAAACTAAATGGAGCGCAGCTTGCCAAGAAGATGAAGCGACCCCCCGCTGAGTTGCAGCCTGCAACCCGAAATGCTGAAACTTTTGTGTGTTGCATGCGGTTTTTGCTGTGACATTTTCCTAGATTTTACTTTGCCATTCGGCCAAGGATTTATGAATATTTATATTTGTGCATTATTTATTTATGTTTAATTGAATATTTCTTCAACTGTTTTGTATGTAGCTATTTGTTGTTAATAGTTTTGGCCATTTATCAGAGCTGTGGGCGAAAGTGTCAATTGGTTGCAAGTGAATAATTTGTATTGAGTTGACAATTAAGTTTCGGATTGTGGCAATAATGAGAGAGTTCTCGTTTTTCAACTCTGACATCGGCAATAAATATTGTATTATTATATTTAAACAAACGGAAAACAATTGGCTAAATTTTCTAGCAATCAGATTCAAGGGAGATTAACTCAATTCGGCTTACTGCTGTTAAGGATATTCCGTATGATTGCGCTTGCTACTGCACCAGACGCATCACTAAATCGGTTTTCGTGAAGTCATAAGAACGGCCAAGGGCCTCTATAGGGTTTGTCCCGGAAAGTAAGAGGACTGTTTTTGTTTTTCACCCAAACAATTTGAACTGTAGAATTGAGAATTTCTGGAATCTCTGTAAGTATCTGTGACAAATTTAATTTCATGTTGACATTTTGACTTCAATAAAATAAAAAAATCCACGAGCTTGTGTTTTATTTGCATTGGAAACTTTTATAGAAGCGGATCTACATCATAAATGTCGTCATCATTTTTTTTATATGGAGTTGTCGACTTTATAATACAATGCACACAGTCAACTGTCAATGCTTTCTTAATTAGTGCCTCCTCCTGAAATGAAGACGGTTTGATAGTAGGACCTGACTGCTGTGACTTCTTCGAACACGTAACCCGACATTCATCACTTCGTTCCACACAGTCCATGAGGCATTTTTGAAAGATTTGATCCCGAAGAGGAGTTCTATAGTTAGCGGGTAGGCCACTGGTGTGACATGTGAACAGCAGCATCAGTAGACTAAAGAGCACGAATTGACCAAGTGATCCCATGGTAAGCGAAATTTAAACTGAACAATATACAGCCCCAGGGAAATAAATGAAACCTCGTTTCGATCGCATGACTTATTTTGTTCAGTTGATGATACGCTTTTGGTTTGTGGTATGACAGATGTGGGTGGTTATTCATTTCGAACTTGGATTTTTTAAGCGTGGCGAAATAATGAAATATAAAATTAGAATACATCATCCTTTATATGACAACGACCGGGTGTTTTGCATTTGGATTTATTATAGGCACATGTGGATATTGCAGTGCGTCATTCAATCAATAAGCCTCACTTATTCGCTGTAGTTCCAGTTTTGAATTGGGACAGTCTTAAACCATTTATTACATAATTTTGGGGAAATTCATGATACCCAAATGGTCAATGTTTTTCAAGGGCGATTCCTAGTACAAAAAGGCTTTTAAACCGCGAAGCAAGGCTTCCAAGGCATTGATGCGTCAGAAGAGCAGCCTACTGGTGGTCCGAAGAAATCGCAAGTATCAGAAGAAACTGCCTAAGAGCTAGAAGACTGGCCCAGCAATCCAGAGGCACAGACTCGTTTACAGAAAAAGAAGCGCTTCACAAAACTGTACGCCAGCAGCTTAAAAAAGATCGTAGAGAATAGCAAAATACGGTGCTTTAGGCAACTAATTGAAGAAATAGACGGAAACCCTTGGGGATCAGCCTATAAACTGGTCACGAAGAAGATGAAGAAATGTTCCATGCCTACATGTCCCATGCTAGTCAAAAGAATTGTTGAACAGCTGTTCCCAGACCAAACGACGATTATTTGGCAAAGCGAACTCCAGTCTCAAGACAACACCGCTTGACCAGACTAGTATCCCCATAGAGCTTATACAGTTCGCCATTCCTTCGGATGCGAAAGTCCTCGCCAACTTTCAAAGGTCCATAAATCCTGCGAAGAATCTTTCGCTCGAAAACGCCAATCGCCGCCTCATCCGCTGATGATATTGCCCATGCTTCTGCGCCGTATTGCAGGACTGGGATGATAAGCGACTTATATAGCGCTATTTTTGTTCTTCGCTTGAGGTTTCTGCTCTTGAGCTCCCTACTTAGCCCGTAATAGCATCGGTTTGCGAGCGTGATTCTTCTTCGAATTTCCAGGCTGATGTTGTTGTCGCCGGTTATCATCGTTCCAAGGTAGACAAAGTCCTCTACAACTTTAAAGTTGTACTCTCCCATTGCAACAGATTGCCCAATTTGTGTGTACTTCTGTTTCGAGGACACTAGGTACTTCGTCTTGTCCTCGTTTACCGCTAAACCCATTAGCTCAGACTGCTTCTCAATCTCTGAAAACGCATTGCTTACTGCCTGTTCGGTTTTTGCCGATAATGTCAATATCATCGGCATATGCGAGTAGCATTACATCTTTATTAAAGATGGTGCCCGATCTGTTGGCATTTGGGCACTGGCGCAGTATATACTCCATCAGCAGATTAAAGAAGTCACACGATAAGGTGTCACACTGCCTAAAACCTCTTTTGGTATCAAAAGGCTCGAGAGGTTTGTTCCTATTTCGACGGAGCTTTGAGTGCTTCTCAACGTCATCATGCAAAGTCGAACGTACTTTGCTGGAATACCTAAAGTAGACAGGGCTTCGAAAAACCTTGACCTTATCGGCGTGTCGAAAGCGGCTTTGTAATCGATAAAAGATGGTGATTTTCTATGTTTCTCTCATAGATCTTCTCCAGGATTTGGCGCAATGTGAATATCTGGTCTGTGGTGGATTTACCAGGTCTAAAGCCACACTGATAAGGTTCAATCAGTGTATCAATATCTTATACGCGATGGGAAGGAGACTGATCCCGCGGTAGTTGGCGCAAACTGCAGGGTCTTCTTTTTTAAAGATTGGACAGAAAACACTTAGATTCCAATCGTCAGGCATACTTTCGTCAACCCATATACGGCACAGAAGTAGGTGCATGCACCTTACCAATTCTTCGCCTCCAGCCTTGAACAATTCAGCGGGCAACTCATCAGCGCCTGGCGACTTGTTGTTCTTTAGCCTTCGTATGGCTAAACAGACTTCCTGTTGGGTCGGCGGCTCTATCTCTATGTTGTCGATTGGTGGCATCGTTACTTCTCTAAAGGCGGCATCATGTTCGTCATCGCCTCCCAGTAGGTTGGAAAAGTAACTTCTCCATTTGTTAAGCGCCACTTGCGGATCTGTGACCAGATTCCCCTTTTCGTCTTTGCATTGTGCGACTCTGGGTTTGAAACCTTCTGTTAATTGCTTAATCTTTTGGTAAAATTTTCGAGTCTCACTCATGCCGAATAACATCTTGACTTCCTCGCGCAAGCGCCTTTCCTGCTCAAACTTTTTTCTTCTAAAAAGGCGTTTCTCCTCTTTCCTTTTCTCCAGGTATCGCTCTTTAGCAGCCCGCGTTACTCTCGACTGCAGAGTTCTCCTGTAGGCAGCATTTTTCTCTGCAGTAGCGCGTCGGCACTCCTCGTCGTACCAAGACCGCTTTCGAGGGGGCTCGGAGTAACCGAGTATCTCCTTGGCAGCCGTACTCATGGAGTGCGATATACGCTGCCACCATTCGCATATATCGGAAGGGAATGGGGAGGTTTCCCTGAGCAGTTGGGCGAGTTTAGCTGAGTAGGCTTCAGAGGTCCCTTGTGATTGCAGCTTCTCGACGTTTAGCTTTCGACGTGTGCCAGAGCGTGAGGTATGTGCCACACTGAGCCGCGTGCGTACCTTGGCTGCAACCAGGTAATGATCCGAGTCTATGTTGGCTCCTCGAATCGCACGCACGTCTAGCACACTCGATGAATGCCTTCCGTCGATCACAACGTGATCAATCTGATTTCGTGTTCGTTGACCAGGGGACTTCCAGGTCGCCTTATGGATATCGAGGTGTTCAAATCTAGTACTACTTATGACCATGTTCCGGCCAGCAGCGAAGTCTATTAGCCTCTCTCCGTTACCGGAGGTTGTTTCATGAAGGCTGAATCGTCCGACTGTCGATCCAAAAACTCCTTCTCTCCCGACTTTCGCGTTAAAATCGCCTAGCACGATCTTTATGTCGTGGTCGGGGGCAGCGCTCGTATAGTTGTTCCAGGCGCTCATAGAATTCATCTTTTATCGTGCCGTCCTTGTCTTCTGTTGGCGCGTGAGCACAGATAAGGCTAATATTAAAATATTTTGCCTTAAGTCTGAGCGCGGCTAGCCGTTCATCAACTGGTGTGAAGCTGATGACAGAGCGACGCAGTCTATCACTCACTACAAAGCCGCACCCAAACTCGTGCTTGGAGACATGCCCGCTGTAGTGTATCTCCCAGGGGGTGGTGGTTTCTCTTCTGTCTTCTCTTTTGGTAGCGTTATTATCTTGCTCCCATGTCCAATCCATCTGGCATTTTGCGGTAACGTCCGATGAATATTTTTTAAGGACTTTCACCAAGGCGATATCATCACCATCTCTGTTGAGGGTGCGGACATTCCAGGTGCATATTCTCAAATCGTGGTCCTTAAAACGTTTGCGTGGGTCGTCGTCAGGGGGGTCCGTATCCGAGGCATTGTAGTCGCAGTTTTCATTGGTGGAGATTTTTACGATGGTGGGTACCAAACCCGACGCACTAACCCTATATATTATACCCTGTAGGGAAGGGGGGACAAGTAATTATAAGTTGTTGCTTAAACCAAAATAATCAAACCCGTAAGTACGAACACACTTCATTTAAGCACTCGTTGATATAGTAAGAAGACCAAAAGCATGAAAAACTGTCTAAAAAATACGAAAATTTTATCGGTAAAAAGTAAATAAACTAAAATTCTTTAGCTACATTTTTAAGTTATATTTTTTGACAATTTTATTGATTTAATACAAAACAATCGGAATTTTTGATAGTGTCAGCCAATTTCTACCAAAAACTGTACTTATTCGAGTTTTGGTTGAAAATATTCATCTTTTAGGGTCTTAAACTATATGAAGGACCATTCGAATGAAGTTGGTATGTTCCAACCGATTGTTTACGTTAGTCTATGCTACTTTTTCGTCCTTCATTACTTGGTCAAATTCGTTATAGTTTTCAAGAAAAAGTTGAAAAACAGTACAAAATGAGGGGAAAACATGATGAATTTACGACATTTTTGCAATTTTGAGTTTAAAGTTTACTTAGAAATGTTTTGTAAACCAAGTCAAGAGCAACAACTTCTTTTCAGACGTCAAGGCGAAATTCCAAATAGTTTACGAGATAGGGAGTTACAAGTCGCAATCATATGCTTAAAACTTCAAACTGCTATAAAAAGAAATCGGCAGCTAACGAGACCTATTATACCCTTTCAAAATTTTTTGGTCTCGACCGTATCAATTTTTTAGTGTTGCACAGTGTTACTAAGCGAGGTTGAGCCTAAGGATGTTTTATCTGGTGAAAGAAAAGATTGCTGTTATTTCAGCCATTCTGTTGCAAGAAAGCTATCTGGACTGTTCAAATAAAATGCAAAATTCTACTTTTTCTTCAGAGGTAGAGGCTGATGATATTTTCGCTGTATATAAGGATGGATATAAATTTGGCAAAAACTCAATATTTCGAAAGTGTAATTAATATACAGACGGAAACGTACAAGTTATCCAATTTTTCAAGACAAACTATAATGGACTGGTGGAAGATACATGGAAAAGAATTCCCAATACTAGAAAAACATGTACGACACATTTGATACATTCCAGCATCCAGAGCGTCCAGCGAAAGATGATTTAGCTTGGCAAACCGAGTATTAAAATACCGAAAGACCTTCTTAAAAGGCGAAAATGTGGATGCCATATTATTTCTATATTCTTAGCAAAACGACTCTACTTAAAAGACACTGCAAAACGTTATACACTACTCGCTTGATAATATTATTTATTATTAAATACAAAAATAATGTTCAAACATTACCCAAATCTCCTTGATTCTTTATGTATCAATTTAATTATATTTATTTTACTAAATAACGAGAAGGCCAAGCTAACTTCGTCTTTGCTGAAGTTTTTATACCCTTGCAAATGTTTTAATACGTCATAGTTTACGAACGTTAGCATTAGAACAAACAATTTTTCTAAATAAAACCCATCTTTCGACCGATAGTTTCTATGGCAGCTATAAGATATGGTCATCCGATCCGGTCGGTTCCGACATATTAGCTGTGTGCAGTAAAAAGAAGACTCTGTGCAAAGTTTCAGCTCGATAGCTTTAAAACTGAGAGACTAGTTTGCGTAGAATCAGACAGACAGACGGACAAACAGACGGAAGGACAAAGCTCAATCGACTCAGCTCGTCGCCCTGATCAAGAATATATATAGTTTATAGGGTCGGAAATGAATATTTATATGCGTTGCAAACTTCTGGGCAAAATTATAATACCCTTTGCAAGGGTATAAAAATTATTGCATTACATTCTTTATTGTCACCACCATGGTAAAGTTGTATTGTTATTTTCTTAATTTATTTTTTTTTTTTTTTTTTTTTTTTTTTTTTTTTTTTTTTCGTTGTGGTCAGTTGTGGCCTTAAAAAGCAGTTTCTTAAGTATTTAACGGTTTTATTACCATGGAGATCCCTAAGCTGTATATAATAAGCAAATATATACAAAAACAAAACACTTGCCATACTTCTTGACGATACCTCGCATAATAATTTAAATACTTGCCTACGATTAAATGTTTAATACGATGCTACGAGTATTACTCGGAAAATATTCACGAGTAGTAATCAAAAATACTTGTAATCATTCAAACGATTACATGATTACCTACTCCGCATCGTTGTACTCAAAAATGAGTAATTTTTACCTGGTGGTTCAATGTTTTGTGGGACCTAACCGGCTCTTTGGTTTGCAGCCTCCGAAATTATGTAAGCACTGGAAACTTGGTTTAAAACTGTCCCAATTCAAAACTGGAACTACAGCGAATAAGTGAGGCATATTGATTGAATGACGCACTGCAATATCCACATGTGCCTATAATAAATCCAAATGCAAAACACCCGGTCGTTGTCATATAAAGGATGATGTATTCTAATTTTATATTTCATTATTTCGCCACGCTTAAAAAATCCAAGTTCGAAATGAATAACCACCCACATCTGTCATACCACAAACCAAAAGCGTATCATCAACTGAACAAAATGAGTCATGCGTTCGAAACGAGGTTTAATTTATTTCCCTGGGGCTGTATATTGTTCAGTTTAAATTTCGCTTACCATGGGATCACTTGGTCAATTCGTGCTCTTTGGTCTACTGATGCTGCTGTTCACATGGCACACCGGTGGCCTACCCGCTAACTATAGTACTCCTCTTCAGGAGCAAATCTTACAAAATTGCCTCATGGACTGTGTGGAACGACGTGATGAATGTCGGGTTACGTGTTCGAAGAAGGCTCGGCAGTCAATACCTACTATCAAACCGTATCAGGAGAAGGCAAAATTTAATGAAGCATTGGCAGTTGAATGTTTTGGGCCTTGTTCTTATAGGACGACAACTCCATATAAAAAAAATGATGACATTATTTTTGATGGAGATCCGTTTTAATAAAAGTTTCCAATGCAAATAAAACACATGCTCATGGATTTTTTTATTTTATTGAAGTCAAAATGTCAACATAAATTTTAAAATTTTTGCTGATGCTTACAAAGGTTCCAGAAATTCTCAATTCTAAAATTCAACTTGTTTGGGTGGAAAACAAAAACAGTCCCCTTACTTTCTGGGACAAACCCTATAGAGGCCATTGGGCGTTCTTACGACTTTACAAAAACCGATATAGTGATGCGTCTGGTGCAGTAGCAAGCGCAATCATACCGAATATCCTTAACAGCAGTAAGCCGAATTGAGTTAATCTCCCTTGAATCTGATTGCTAAAAAATTTAGCCAAAAAAACATGAAGAAATAATGTGAAGCATATAAAATAGAGAAAACTGGATCCAATGTGTAAGCTGAAGCCCAAGCGAAAGGACTGGATGAAGCGAAATAAATCAAAGAAAAGAAACATTATTCTGGAGCGACAGCAACGCTTCGCGGACTTCAATCAAGTTTTGTTAAACAATAAAAAAGAAATAATTATTTAAAAATTGGCCCCTTTGTGGGCAAGGTTTACTTATCCTTATATACCCAATTAGTTTCGTGTAATAAATCAAAAGTTAAAGACACTTTCAAATATTGCACATTAAATGCAAGGGGTGAGAAATCTAATGCCAAGAACAAAAAATATATAAAAAGAAGAGAGACGACCGCACAATAGCGAGAGCTAAAGTGGAATGAATTAAAATGTTCGAGGGTTTCCCCAAATCAAAAAATGCTAAAAATCAAGGCCTACTAGATGCTGAGTTTTGTTTTGTACTCAGTGGCGTAGCGTGACATTTGAATTCGAATTTACCGCCGCAACTAATGTATTTATTATTAGTTGCTCGATTCATATACAAGGCGTGTCACAGTGGGCGTTTGGGCCTCGCTAGCGGCATTTAATTAATAACTTTTGAACAAAAAATAGATATCTTCAGACGGTTTTTTTCACTGCTCAGAAAAACAACCTTAAAATTTTTAAAGAAAATCATTTTTTAATTTAAACATCTTAAATTTGTTTTAATATCGATTATATTTCAACTTCAATAAACATAGCTTCTTTGGACATTATACCAATTGGATGGGAAAGACGATGGCATGTCAAACCAAGGGGTATGCTTCAACAAAAATTTCGGCAGTTTCCAATGCGTAAGATCCGAATGCCTTCGAATTTATTTCGTAGCCAATGCTCGTAAATCTACGCTGAAACGATGTAGTATTAACTTTAAGGCACAAAGTTTAACGAAGAAATCAGACGAATTTAGGTATATATTTGTAAACTCCAATGTAGATGTTGTATGTGCCTCAGAAACATGGTTCGTGTCGTCTTATTCTGATTCCTTTGTCTATTGTGATGGATTTTATTATGTTCGTTTTGATCGTGATGGCCATGGTGGGGGTGTAGCAATATATATTACCAAGTACGCCTGCTGTCAGATTCTCAAATTTTGGCAGAGGAATAGGAGGTGCGATCGCAGGTGTAAATGACAGACCCTTGGCGTTAAATGCGAAATAATAACTGAAAACTACAAGCACTTATATTAAGAACGCTGCACAGGAGTCTTTCACTAATAGCATCATACCGACCCCTGTGCGCGAAAACATCGTATGTGCCATTTTGAACGAAATTGACATTTTGATGCAAATTAGTTCTAAGTCCACTTAAAATTATATAGCGATATTCGATATTTTCAGATGGAAAGTTTAAAATTTGTTTTATACTCCTTTTCTTGTTCTCTTGCATTCAATTTGATCAGTAAATTTTTGCATTTGTTGTTTTAAGATGAAATGTGTGAGATAATAAGTGACAAGACTGATTTAGTAACTCAATGTGGACAGTTGTGTAAATAATCCAGAATAATTGATAATGGGTTTCACCTTCTGGCGAATACCAAAACCTGATTGACCACCTGGCTATATCACGCCGCTTCCGCGGATGCCTAATGGACGTACGCAACAAAAGGGGAGCGGACATAGGAAACTCCTACGACCATCATCTAATGGTAGCGGTCATCCGTCTCAGGACGGCTGCGATTGTCAAATCAGAAAATTCGAGACTAAAGGCGAAATACTTCACCGACCGACTGAAGCAAACGGCGGTTAAGGAAAGCTTTAAGGAAGCGTTGAATCTGATAGCAGGATCAGTTGTGTCGAGTGACGACGCCACAGCAGCAGAAAAATGGAGTCAAGTGAAGGAAATTTACCTGAATGTTGGTGACAGCATTATCGGTAAAATCCCTAGAGGTCACCGCCTCTGGATGAGCGAACGGACATGGACTCTAATAAGCCAACGAGCGGAAATCAGGCAGAAATTGCAGAATCCACACTCACAACATCAAGAAACGGCTTTGAAGCAAGAATATCGAGCTAAAGTCCGTGAAAATAAAAGATGCGTGCGCCAGGACAAAAACAGTCGCATCAACAATCTCGCAGAAATAGCAGAAAATGCAGCAGCAAACGGCGACATGAAAACGGTTTATAAGGCGACCAACGAAATAGCCGATAAGAAGATGAATGCGGAGCGCCCAATCAGGGACACAGATGGTAAATATCTCACGACCGGTACGGACCAAATGAATAGATGGAGATCCCATTTTGCGATGGTTCTCAACTGTGAGATATCCACGGCCGCATCCCGACTCTTTACCGAATTGCCACTAATTCCAAGTCACCACAGGATAAGGGTGTCAGCGCCCACTAAGGTAGAAATAATTACTGCCATCCAAGCGCTGCCCGACAACAAAGCAGCTGGTATTGATGGCATACCTGCGGAGTTCTTTACGTGCCAACCAGCAACGGCGGCGGAGTTACTATACCCGGTCATACAACGGGCATGGGAAACTGAGGAGCTCCCTCGGAATGGTTAAAGGGCATCTTGGTAAAAATTCCCAAAAAGGGCGACCTTCGTGAGTGCGACAACTGGCGCGGGATCTGTGTGCTGCCCACTATTGCAAAGCTCATAGCACGAATTATTTTGGATCGCCTGAGAGACACCATTATGGACACCATAGGCGAAGAGCAAACCGGTTTCAGAAAAGGTTCTTCATGCACGGATCATATCAACACTGTCCGCATCCTGATCGAGCAATGCACGGAGTACAGAGCGGACCTTCACATGGCTTTCGTAGACTTCGCGAAGGCCTTCGACAGCGTAAGCAGGGAGTGCATCTGGCAGGGTTGCGAAGGAGGGGGATACCGGAAAAACTTATATCCCTCATCAGAGCTTTCGCAGCCTTTCCCAGTCCTCAGCGGCGTTCGACAGGGTTGTGATTTATCTCCCATCCTGTTTATAATGGTGGTTGCAGATGTGTTCTATTCGACCAGCACTCAACAACAGCAGCATCCGGTGGACAATGACAACCACATTGCGGCATCTGGACTATGCGGACGATATATGCCTCCTGGCCAATAGGCTAAGCGACCTGGCAAGTGCGTTAGCCGAACTTGGCACATCATCTAAATCGGCGGGTCTAAAAACCAACACCTCCAAAACTAAATCGCTTAGCCTTCGTTCCGGACAATCCCAATCGCTGGTTTTGGATGATCAGCCCATTGAACAAGTCCAGCAATTCAACTACCTGGGCAGCGTGGTCGCTGTGGATGGAGGTACGGAGCTCGATGTGGAGTCGCGCCTTCAGAAAGCTAAGGCTGCTTTTGGGATGCTGTCGGCCGTTTGGCGATGCTCATCGTATCCACACTGGCTCAAATTGGCTCCTATATGGTTCCTCCACTTGGAAAATTACAACTTTCACAGTGTCCAAAATTCAAACATATGTGAACCGATGCCAGCGTCGGATATTTTGTATTTTCTGGCCTGACAAAACGCGCAAATATGGAGAGTGTCGACCCTACGCAGAATGAAATGGAGCTGGATAGGGCATACATTGCGTAAAAGTGAGAGCAATATCGCCAGGAAGGCAATGGAGTGGAACCCACTGGATGGATTCGGCCGGACACCTGGCAGACCCAAAGAAACTTGGAGGAGGACTGTTGGTAGAGAAGCGGAAAGCATCGGAAAGACCTGGAGAGAACTGAAAGCTACGGCAAACAACAGAGTACGTTGGAAGAGAGGAGTGGTTGATGCCCTATGTCCCACACGGGATTGGAACTAGAAGAAGAAGAAGATATTGATACGTTTTTGTTTTATATAAAATTGACTTTGTTTGTACAATTTTGTTCTCCGCAGATTTCTAAGGACTCACTTGTGCCTTACAGTGATACTGATAGCGATGAATATGAAAAAGAATGGTTACAAAAAAATCCAGAAATTTAATCCACTAAAAACAATTATAAAAAGATACTACCTAATTCTTGCTTGGATAAAAATCATCGTTACGATTGTAGAAGTCTACCTGATAATACTCGAGAGCATTTAAATGAACATTTTTGGGGAATGTCTCGAATAAGAAGGAGAGCGTGGCTTTTTTCTTGTTTAAAGCAAGAAGAGCAGGCTCAAAATTAAATGAAGTCAACAGACGCAATAAATCATTTGAATACTCACTAGTTTACTAAGGAAAAGCTTTTAAAGTGTGCCAAAAATTTATTTTTGCAACTCTAAATATTTCGCAAATGATTCTGAGAAATGGTTTGGCGGTAGATAAATTAGTTGATCCAAAACCAAAAGCAGAAACTTCCTGCAGTGCCATCACATTATTGCAGAGCCAAAAGCACTAAAGTTTATTTGCCGCAGGAATTCAGAAACATTCCAAACCTTTATAAGTGCTATACTCAATTCAGGAATGATGAAAACCTGAGCAGCTTTATTGTTTCGATTTGGGTATTCAGACAGATTTTTAAAAAAGATTTTAATATTGGCTTTCACTTACCAAAACAAGTGAGAAAGTCGGTCAAGCCCGATTATAACATACTCTGTACCCGGAGTAGAAGCTGAATGCAATGCTGGTGCTGCGCTCATCTCAAAGTCTCTCTCTCTTTTTCTCTCTCTCTCACTCTCTCTATCGCTCTCTCTCTCTCTCTAAGATTGTGTGGTGTTAGTTGTGAATGGGTGGGAGGGGATGGGGCGAGGGAGATGTACTTTTTTGCTCATAACTTGAGAACCGCTCATCCGATCTTTATCATTTCTTTGGCAAATCGATACATTTTGCTAATTATTAACTATCTCTAGAAGGTACGAATCGTCTATCTTAAAAACTGTAGGAGATATAACGTTTTTTCCGAATTGCGGGGGCGGGAGGGGTCGTGGCAAAAATTGAAAATAAACTTGATGTGCCTGCAAATATAAGAAGCATTTGTCCCATACATGTCAAACCTCTATCTCTTACCATCTCTGAGATCTGTTTGTTCATACGGACGGACGGACATGGCTATATCGACTCGGCTGTTAATGCTGATCAAGAATATATATACTTTATATGGTCGGAAATGATTTCTTCTCCCTGTTACATACTTTTGCACAAACTAAATATACTTAGAGGGAACCTACCCTTGGGGCATGAAATATGCCCGCCAGTTTGTTATATGGCAGCCATACGATATAATTCACCCGATTTTGATCAAAATACTGCAGAAAATATAAAGACAGTATTACTGACGGTATTACCCACTCCAAGGGAATAAATATTACAATTTAATCAATTTACTTGTTTGAGTGTGAGTGTGATGAAAAGTTACATAAGTCTCATATTATATACATCTTATTCCTTTGGCCAGGCAAAATAACGCCCTAGTTTTATAAAGGGTTGTTGTAGAGTCGAGTCCGCCTCTCCACGGCGTTTGGGCGCATTGACTCCTTGAGCTGCATTATTCTTCGGTACAGTCAACTCCACCTTCAATAGAAGCTTGCCGATCCACCGTCCATTCATTTCACGTTGGGCTCTCTCAGCACACGTACCTAAATCGAATTGTACAAATGCCTCAAGGGGCAGTTTACTGAAGTTATCGTATCGAACTTGCACTTCCAAAATAGTCCCATATCGACTGAAGATATAATGTAATCCTTCCTCAGTCATACTAGGACGCATATTGGAAATTCGAAGTTTAGCGTGTTTTAAATCTTCAGCCCGGGGTTTGGCAAATGCGACCCTGAGGCGTTTTCCACGTATTTTAGTTTCATCTAAGACTTGAATGGCTATGGCTGCTGCACGCGGCTCCACAAAGTCAACGAACCCAAAGCAGGCGCTAAGACCATTGGTCTTATTACGTACGATCTTCGTACTGCGAATGGGTCCATGACGGGCAAACATGTCATGCAGCTCGCCCTCAAGCATATCCTTGGGCAAGTAGTTTACCACCAAATTGGTTTTATATGATGGCAAAGCATTCATGTCAGTGCTCGCCTGCTTTCCAGCGTATTTTTGACGCAAGTCTGAAAGAAATTTGCTTCCGCTGCACCCAGCAGCTGAAGTATCCACGTCAGGCTTAAGATTGCTGCTGCTGGAGTCCATGGCCTGGTACCTGAGTAGAAACACGCTCGGAAGAGGTTTAGCGTTTGCCATGATCTCTGTGAACAAATCATAATTAAAAATCAAATGCAAATTAATACATTTTCATCTAACGCGTTTTACAACACTGGCAGCTGTCAGAGGGAGAGCAAGAAATAGAAACAGAATGACCCAGCAGAACTTACAAATCCACAAATTTAAAGTTATTAAAGTTTTTAACAAATTGCGAACATTAATTGGAGCAAGAATGTTCAAAAAAAAAGTTGGCATATGCTGATTGATTCATGAACAAAATGTGTGCTGCGTGCCCCAGAATGAAATGAATTGATTTCCACTTCCACTCATTGACTCATTCAATTGATTTCCTCTTCCACTCACCTTTTGAAAATGTTTAATTAGTTTCCAGATTATTTTTTAATTTTTCTGAAGTTCGACTTTATTTTGTCAACTTAAAATCCGGCTTTTCTTTATGTGAATGTATTTTCGGCAGACGCTGACCAAGCAAAGAAAAGTAGAGATGATACTTCTCAAGCTCCTTAGTATCGATAGCATCTATGGCATCCTTATCGATGTATTGGTTAACTGCCTTGTTTATGGTATCCAAAATAGCGTCGAACTGGAACGATGGAATATGGAACACTGAAATAATTTTTATTATTTTACTTTATTTTTTTATTATTATATAAATTTCATTCTGATGAGGCCACAAAATATATATCTGAAAATGCAAATGATCATCAAATATTATGCCCTACAATTTTCGTGGAGGTATGAAAACCGAAATAACCTCTGGTAATCGCTATAAACTAATTTTTGTGTCATTTGACCTTGATTAACTTTCGACTCACTTTCGAGACTTTAAATGTCTTTTGAGCAGGGCTTAATCCCGAAACAAATTTCGGTTCCGGTTCCATTACCGGTACGTCTCGAAATTAATGTTTCGGTTAAAGGTTCTATTTTGGTTTTCAATTAGTTTCGGTTCCGGTACCCGGATTTTTATTTCGTATACCGGTACGTACCGGTACTCACCGATATAAGTACTACTTATTTTTAATACTGCGATAAATTTAAATTGTTTTATTCCTGTTTAACGAATCAAAAATCAACACAAAATGAATGGTTTCACTTCTTAAAATTATATGGCCTTAATATTTCGTATTCTTTGTATGTAATAACAACTTTGATTACATTATATGCTAATAAATATCATATAATGTACTAGCAGGTACCCGACGTCAATCAAATCTTTATCTAGCAAAATTCACCATCCGTCTATTTACCCTTCTTCATAAGAATCAAAATCGTTATAAGACTTTGCAAATTTTGCGATTTTTTGGTCCGTTTGATATATATATTTCTAATATTTTTGAACCTATCATATCCTTATGATAATCTGAACTCATGCAATTTTGTAAATTTCCGATTTTTGGAACAGTACTACTATTGCAGTCTATCAAATATTCATTCGAATATATTTAAGTTGTTTAATTATTTTTTTGCTGTTTAATTGTTTGATCTACAACTCCTGTTTACCCGTCTACATTGCCATTTCCAAACTTCGCAATAATTTGGACTGTTCAATATTTTGATTTTTTGTCTACATACTTAGGGTGTTCAACAGCCCGCGTAAAAGTGTAAAGCAAAAAGCGTAAACTCCAAAAGTTAACGCCACAACAACAAAACACATGAGAAAAAATTTACGCTCTTTTTGCTGCCCTGGGGTATGTTTACAAAATCAGTGTAAAAGTGTAAAGAGAGTAAAGTGTTGAAGTGTTGTAAAATCATTCAAAGTAACGACAAAAAGTACTCGGGTACTCTTCAAAATATGCGGTCACCCCTAGAATAATTAAATTTTTTTTGTCAGTTTAACTGCATCTGGCCAGCAAATCAATTGAGACATCTTCCCCAAAATAGCTGTCTTTAGCTACACCTCAAGAGCCGTCATCACCTACTGTAAACATTGTTGTAGTTTCACTTATTGATGCAGCTTCCCCAAACTACCCCAAACAGAAAAGTGCTCCCTGTAACTCAAGTTCCACTTGGGGTCGAAATGCATTCGACAAAAAGCATGGGGCCGCACAGACCCATTGGTCATTGAAAAATGGTAGCTCATTGGTTCGCCAGTTGACTCATTTGGGCACACAGAACTTGGATCCTCGCCGCCAGCATGCAACTGCTGTAAGAACCTCCATAACGTCGTCTACCACTTCATCGACAGTATCATGGTTGTATCTCAAGATTTTTTGTATATTCATATTTCTTTATTTAGCTTGATTTATACACCAACAATCAATGCTTTAAAAATACGAATTTAACTTTGACACACACAAGCAACAGAAAAACTCACAGCTTGTCAAAAACAGCTGATTTACGCCAATAGCTGCGTCGCGTAAATTTACACATTTACTTTTTTACGCGTGCTGTTGAACACCCTAATTAATTCGCTGCGTATCGCCAAATTTCAGAAAAATGCAGGTTCAATTGAACTACAATATGGTTACTTCGATAGTTCTCAGAAAAAGACAATTATCAAGCTCAATTTTCCCGAGAAGATAAAACCATTATATCATAAAACCTTATGTATTTGACCAAAAAATATATTGACTTACAAAATCTTTGTTTAAAAAACAGTATTCCGCCAAAATATCATGATGAATATTTAAATCTGCAACATTCGTCGCATATAAAAGACTCGTTGGTTGAGAGCGACCAAGAAGACTAATCTCTATATTAACTTTGTTTAACTAAGTTTTATAAGTACATATTTGAAATAAAATACATTAATTTTGGTTTGTTGTAATATATTTGGTCCAATTTGATCTATTTTACAAATAATCGTAAGTGCCACACTTCACGAAGCACTTTAAAAATTTGTGGGCAAAAACATCGTATGTGCCAAAAATGAGATTTTAGGGAAAAGATCAGTTTTTTCACTAAAATAGTTATGAGTTTAGTTAAATAAATTGATAAATGTTACACATCTAACGATTGGTAGCAGTGTTGCCAGCCACCGCATCAAAAAGTAGAATAAACGCTCTCCTGTAAAATTTGGTTTTTGGCACATACGATTTTTTCGCGCACAGGGGTCGATATATTAGAGGAATTAATTGGAGAAATGATTTTCGAAAAGTGGAAGACTTCCTTGCAGATCATCAACCTAAAAACCCTTTAATAACAGGCGATCTAAATGTCAGAATAGGCGAACAAACACAAGAAATGCCTGAAATGTCAGGGCGCAAATCCAGAGATAAAATGGCTGACAGCAATGGACAATATTTTATGGAATATGGTATTCACTAATGTTGGTACAATAATTATTAATTGGCTCTAAATATTTTCAATTTCTCTGCGAGTCAAGTCTGCCGTTTCTTTCTCGCAAAGTAATGTGATTGGTCGACTATATTGAGTAGGAGAAGGTCGATTGTCGGTCCTTTCTGTACCATCAATGGTCACATACAAATCGAAAATAAGTACTCCACGGACGCTTGGGTCTCGGTGCGAATTTGATCATTTTGTTGAACTGATTTGTGGACCTTAGCTTATAGTTTCCCCTCGGCAAAAATTTTCCGTCTGTTTTCTATTGCGCTCCGATATTGTTTTCTACATAGTCGATTTTTGAGGTCAAAATAGTAAGTCGGACAAATTTCTGTCAGTGGCATTAGCTGTTCATTACAGAAAATAAATTCAGACGCAGACAATGTTTGCTAAATTTTTTGATGTAATACATCTTTAATTTCGGTACGGACGATTTAAGTAGGAGTAAAATTTGATTTCAAAGTCACGTGACGCTGACGTCATTCATATTTTGTGTTGTTTTGATTTATAGAGTTTCCCCGACAAACACACACAAGAGGATGGGCAGATGGGGTAAGCGAAGAGGTAGGAATGATGCTGAAGAGGGGCAACCGGGTGGGTTCTGGGAAAGATCTTGGTGGAATCTAATGGTATGTGTGAGGGATTTGGGTGGAATCTTATCTGGGCGGAATCTGGGAGCAAATTGGGTGGGATCTTTGTGGGATCTGTGTGGGATCTGTGGGATCTAGATAAGGATCTGGGTGGGAGCTGGGTGAGATCTGGCAGAGTTCTGGGTGGGATTTGAAGGGGATCAGGGTGGGATCTAAGTGGGAATGGAGTGAGATCTGGGTGTTTCTGGGTGGGATCTGAGTGGGATCTGGCTGAGTTCTGGGTGAGATCTGGGAGTGTTTCGGGTGGTTTCTGGGTGGGATCTGGAAGAGATCTGAAAGGGATCTAAGTGGGAACTGGTTAGCGTTTGACTGGGATCTGGGTGGGATCTGGATGGGATCTGGAAGGGATCTGGTGTGGATCTGGAAGGGTTCTGGAGTGGATCTGGAAGGGATATGAGTGGAATATTGGATCTCACCTTGGTGGTATCTTGGCACAATAAACTTCCTGGGAAAATGAAAGAACACTGCAGCAGGTGATCTTGTTTCTGGTATTTCTACTCCCCGTTAAACTTCTTCTTTCGAAAGAGTGTCCTTGCTGATTTCTATACCATTGAGAGAGCTTGTGATTTGAAAATAAGCTTTTAAACTTAGGATCATGTTTCACATTAAGACGTGAGTGTTAGCGACACTCACACCTCTTTTTCTATGGAGAGCGAGAACAGCCCTTTACCATCCGTATATTAACCCGTCTTATAATAATCTAAATTAAATGTGAAATTCGGAAAATCTCGCATTTTTTAATGACAATCTAAACTCATACATTCTTTTATTTATCGACTCGATCCCTGGCTTTTGCTTATCGATATTGTGATAACAGTTCTGCCTGCTTCTGCTAACTGAAAGTGAATTTATATTTGGTCCCGCTTCAAATCCTGTTGCATTCGGCAAATGCGTCTACCTTTTGGCTTCACAATTTTCTGACCATATTTTTTCAGAATTTCTGCGTGTTTTTTCTGCAAGTTTGTTTTTTTTTTTTTGGCCGCGCTGCATTGTGTAATCCGATTGCAGTGGCCAACGCTTCGGTATGTTTGCCCATGAAATTGAAAACGTCACAAATTAGAAGATGGCTGCGGGACCAAAATCAATAAGCAAGGCGAGCGGACTTAAGACCCCAACAAAAAAAAAAAAAGAAAAAAACTGGGAAATCTATTAAAGCCCCGCCGGGGTTGGTGGGTTTAACAAATTCTCTCGTGCTGCTGTTGCTGTTGTTGTTGTTGCCGTGCGCCTATTAACACCGTCAAGGCCTGGAAGCCCTGGAGTCAGGATATCCGGCATTTATTTCGTTACAGGAACAACAGCAGCCGCCTCCTTTTTTACGCTTGCCGCCTGATAAGATGGCAACATACGGCGGCAAATTCAAATGGGAAATGAAAGAGATTTTTATCGTCTGGCAACAACCAGCGAGAAGCAGCAACAATAACACATAAACTTGGCCAACACGAAAATCCATTTTATCATCTTATTATATTTATTTATTCCATTTTTGTTGTTGTTGTTTGTTTTGTGTTGTTTTTGTATTTGGGCAGGGAAAGTTGGTTGACTATGCTGAAGAGGTGGTTCGAATGATTTGTACAACATTTGCCATTCGCCCGGGCACGCAGTCTTTTACCAATCATTCCCTTTATAGCTCTGGCTGGACTCTATGGCACACGGTAATAATTATGAAATTTAATGTTTTCTATATTTCTAAAATGCAGCAAAAAATTATAAAACTTTAAATTTCACTTTCGTTGTAAGAAGTGTATTTAGAGAAGAGAAGGAGTTTTTGTAAGCAACCACAATTGACGCCTGATCTCACGAGGTATCCCGAGGTTCTTTTTGGAAAGCGAAAAGGGTTAACGCTGCAGCGAGTGTTGTAGTTTCGTTAAAAATAATATTGACAAAGTTTAGCTAAGAATCTCTGAAAGTTGGCGACCGTGACTTAAGCTGTTTGAATTGTCCAGGCTCCTTAATTAAAAAAAAACTACTTGCGAAATATAAGGTACAACCTACTTATAATGTGCCTCATTAACCCCCAAAAACCAAGCTTCGCGGTCACCACTTTAGTTGCAAATGTTAAATATAAAGTAAATAATATTTTAAAAGCATCAAAATTACAAACAGAGATCGTACGACAGAACAAAGTGCAGATTTGTGCTGCTGATGATAGTAAATAAAAATGAAAGTTATTTCGAGCGGTCCCAATTTTGAAATACGCTCTAATATATGTAAATTTTTATTTTAACTGTTAATACTTCATTAATTCAGTTAGGGAAATATCTTTGCAATATTTTAAATATAACTGTTGGATATTGCACTTCTCAAAGTTTTCTTCTTAGGCAAAAACGAGAGCGTAAGTTAAAGTCGGCTCTAACTGACTTTGATACACCCGTTACTCATGAAAAAACATGTTTAACACTGAGGGTGAACGTCCGAAAAGTATGCAACATTTTTTTAACTCCGCTATTTATTATCCGATTCTGTTGTCTTCAATGTCAAAGACGAAATTCATTTAACTTTCTAACTTATTAAACACGAATAGTAATTTTACAACTGAGCTCTTTCGTTTTGCATACAAAAGCGAGAGAAGCCTAAGACGTAGCAAAAAGAGAGCATGCAAACACAGAACTTAAAAGTATGTGAGCTCCAATTATATAAATGGGTAATTATTTCTGAAGTGTGCAACTATTTTTTTCACAAAAAATTAAAAATATCGCTTCCGGTACCGGGTCTAAGTTTCAATCGGTTCTTTTCGGTATACGGTTCCGATTCCTGCAAAAAAAAAACATTTTTTAAAGAAGTAAATACATATATGAGGGAATGCCCTATTTCCAAACTGATTAGGTCTGGTTCGGTTGCGGGAGGTCTTTAGTTTCGAAGATTCAGTTCATTGTCCTAGTTCGAAGAAAGACCCATACCGAACTAGTTCTGATGAGATCGGTTCCAGATCTGTTTGCAGCCTTGTGTTAAACCACAGGTTCGGTTCCTTTCATGTTTTTATAGATAGCAGAACAACGGTTTTGTGTCGGGTTAGTTGCTTACTCTTAATATATTAACATGTCTGTTCCTCTTTCTTAAGTTCCAAACTTTTTAGAATGCAGCATTTAAATGGCTTCAAACACTTCTCGACAGCATTTTTTCCCAACTCGCCAAAAAATTACAGTTTGTCTCAGCCAAAATGTTTTGAAAGGAGCATGTATTGATTGGGTCACTGACTTAAGGTGCAACCTTTCATCTGACGCCATAAAAAAATTGTAATTTTCAAAACTTAATAAATAATAATTATATTATATTTATTGCGTTTGACCAAATTATTTGTCATACAAAAGAGTGTTTTCTCACTGACTAACGAAGTTGCCCAAATCCAAAGACTTAAGAATTTGAGCTATGAACTGGATACTTGTTGTATAGGCTAGTACTATGAAGTAAGCCGAACCAATGGCTGAATTAAACTGAACCTTCAGTCAGTCAAAAGAGAGCAGCTTAGGCTCATATGCAGTCGGTGTATCGACATCACTACCGCAGACTGATGTTGTATACACATAATATAGGAAAGTGCCGAACTCTTGAACAAAGAGTTTATAGTACTATAAGAAAAACCTAATAAATATAGGGTAAAAGCACAAGAACAAGATATCTTTTTGGCGCTTTGCTCTGTCAAGTCGGACATTACTATTCACCGCTATATTTGTAAAACCATTATTTCAAAATGTATGTTACCTAATTGTCATTAATGTTTGAGCAAACAAACTATTTTTCAAATTTGGTAAACATATGGATTGATTTTGGTGAAGATTCTTAGTATGGACTCTTAGTATATGGACTAATTTTCTACAATTTTGTTGGTGTAGTAGATTGGGGCGATTTTAAAAATTGTTTCTAAATTAACCGATTTTCGATTGATGTATTAGCCCTTCAAGCACTAGATCATAAACATATGAACCCTCTGATCAAAGATACATTCATACTTTTGTCCTACGAATTTTGGCACGAGGGATATTTTAAAGTAATTGTTATTTTTAATTTTTATAATAAACATTTTTAATATCAATTAATTTATAATTTTTAAATAACAATTTTTTATAACAATTAATTTTTAATTTTTTTATAAAAATTTAAATTAATTGTTTTTTCATAATTGAAATAAAAAAATTATAATTTAATTGTTATTCAAAAATTTGTATATAAAAAGTATACAATAACAGTTATATTACAATTTTTATATAAAAATTTCGAAATAACTGTTTTTTCGTAATTTTTATCATAAAAGTTATAACAATTACGGTCTCTGATTTGTACAAAGCGGTTATCTATACATTTATACATATATATAAACGTGAACGTATGTTTGCATATTTGTATATTTTGTTCTTATAGGCGTCTGAACCGCTGAACCGATCTTCAAGTCGAGAAAAAGTCATATGCTACATCTGAACTCCAAAATACCGCGAAATTTGCAAACTTATTATAAGACTATTCATAACTATTAATACGTTTAACGTTTAGTTGGCGATGCAGGAGTTGGTAAAGAAAAGCTGTTGTTAATTAAAGACGCATATGTTAGAAGTGAAGACCAAAAACCGCAAAATTTTCAACTTGTACGAAAGCGCAAATCAGAAAATTCGAGACCAAAGGCGAAATACTTCACCGACCGACTGAAGCAAACGGCGGTTAAGGAAAGCTTTAAGGAAGCGTTGAACCGCCTCTGGATGAGCGAACGGACATGGACTCTAATAAGCCAACGAGCGGAAATCAGGCAGAAATTGCAGAATCCACACTCACAACATCAAGAAACGGTTTTGAAGCAAGAATATCGAGCTAAAGTCCGTGAAAATAAAAGATGCGTGCGCCAGGACAAAAACAGTCGCATCAACAATCTCGCAGAAATAGCAGAAAATGCAGCAGCAAACGGCGACATGAAAACGGTTTATAAGGCGACCAACGAAATAGCCGATAAGAAGATGAATGCGGAGCGCCCAATCAGGGACACAGATGGTAAATATCTCACGACCGGTACGGACCAAATGAATAGATGGAGATCCCATTTTGCGATGGTTCTCAACTGTGAGATATCCACGGCCGCATCCCGACTCTTTACCGAATTGCCACTAATTCCAAGTCACCACAGGATAAGGGTGTCAGCGCCCACTAAGGTAGAAATAATTACTGCCATCCAAGCGCTGCCCGACAACAAAGCAGCTGGTATTGATGGCATACCTGCGGAGTTCTTTACGTGCCAACCAGCAGCGGCGGCGGAGTTACTATACCCGGTCATACAACGGGCATGGGAAACTGAGGAGCTCCCCTCGGAATGGTTAAAGGGCATCTGGGTAAAAATTCCCGAAAAGGGCGACCTTCGTGAGTGCGACAACTGGCGCGGGATCTGTGTGCTGCCCACTATTGCAAAGCTCATAGCACGAATTATTTTGGATCGCCTGAGAGACACCATTATGGACACCATAGGCGAAGAGCAAACCGGTTCCAGAAAAGGTTCTTCATGCACGGATCATATCAACACTGTCCGCATCCTGATCGAGCAATGCACGGAGTACAGAGCGGACCTTCACATGGCTTTCGTAGACTTCGCGAAGGCCTTCGACAGCGTAAGCAGGGAGTGCATCTGGCAAGGGTTGCGAAGGAGGGGGATACCGGAAAAACTTATATCCCTCATCAGAGCTTTCGCAGCCTTTCACAGTCCTCAGCGGCGTCCGACAGGGTTGTGCTTTATCTCCCATCCTGTTTATAATGGTGGTTGCAGATGTGTTCTGCACTATTCGACCAGCACCCAACAACAGCGGCATCCGGTGGACAATGACAACCACATTGCGGCATCTGGACTATGCGGACGATATATGCCTCCTGGCAAATAGGCTAAGCGACCTGGCAAGTGCGTTAGCCGAACTTGGCACATCATCTAAATCGGCGGGTCTAAAAATCAACACCTCCAAAACTAAATCGCTTAGCCTTCGTTCCGGACAATCCCAATCGCTGGTTTTGGATGATCAGCCCATTGAACAAGTCCAGCAATTCAACTACCTGGGCAGCGTGGTCGCTGTGGATGGAGGTACGGAGCTCGATGTGGAGTCGCGCCTTCAGAAAGCTAAGGCTGCTTTTGGGATGCTGTCGGCCGTTTGGCGATGCTCATCGTATCCACACTGGCTCAAATTGGCTCCTATATGGTTCCTCCACTTGGAAAATTACAACTTTCACAGTGTCCAAAATTCAAACATATGTGAACCGATGCCAGCGTCGGATATTTTGTATTTTCTGGCCTGACAAAACGCGCAAATATGGAGAGTGTCGACACGCAGAATGAAATGGAGCTGGATAGGGCATACATTGCGTAAAAGTGAGAGCAATATCGCCAGGAAGGCAATGGAGTGGAACCCACTGGATGGATTCGGCCGGACACCTGGCAGACCCAAAGAAACTTGGAGGAGGACTGTTGGTAGAGAAGCGGAAAGCATCGGAAAGACCTGGAGAGAACTGAAAGCTACGGCAAACAACAGAGTACGTTGGAAGAGAGGAGTGGTTGATGCCCTATGTCCCACACGGGATTGGAACTAGAAGAAGACGAAAGCGCAGACATTGGTAAATAGGAGGTATAGTTTGAAGAGGCCAACATATATGGTGAAACTTGCAAATTACTGGCCAAAAAAATCGCGAAATTTCAAAAAATCTAATTTGAATTTAGATTAACATACGGACGGGTAAATCGACGGGTAAATAGGAGAAGTAGATCAAATGGTCAAGAAAACAGCGAATTTCGCAAAATATTTAAAATACCTAAGAATTGAAGATGCGTATATAGAGGTGTAAACCAAGAACCGCGACATTTGACAAGCTTTCATTTAAAAAAAAATACTAAAAATTACAATATATCATACTAAAATATTAGGAAATTTTTAAATTTGTTATCAGCGGTGTCACAGAAATCTCTTCCAACCAAATTCCAACCCAAAACCAATTCTCGGTGTCACAAAAATCTCTTTCGGTTGGTTTTAAATCTCTCGTGTTTTGTCGGGAGATTTGTCGAAATTCAGCACTAAAACAATTTTGATAAGTAAAATTGGTATTGGAAATGTAATCAACATTATTTTTGTGCATAGGTTGCATCAAATGAATTAAATATTTTAATTGTTTTCATATTATAATTTGCGTTTCAATAATTGTTCGCAAAACCAACCGAACGTTGACAAATCAACTCGCTACTCAACGTCAGTTGGCGCCCTCTACACATGGTGACGCTCTCTGAGTACCAACAAGCGCTCTCTGAGAACCAACAAGCGCTAAGGGTTGTCAAGTTATATTTAATGATTGGCGCAAAAAACTATGTTAAATTTTGAATTTAGTTTTGAAGAATATGACTTAAATTTGAATTATAATTTAAAAATGCATCGTAAAAAATGTAACACAATCAAATAATTCCATTAAATCATCAAATTAACTCATAACTAGAAGATGGGAAATTTTGTTTTGCAAGAAATGACAATCCTGTTTAGAGATTTTGTTGAAAAATCCCCTCCCCCCGCCCAAAAACCCCCCAACTTATTTTTAAAAAAGAAAATGAAATCTCTTGTAGTTTTGTAACCCCCAGGGTTTTTTCGGGTTTTTTAAAAAAACAACGCCCCCAAAAATCTTTTTTTTTTTTTTTAACCCCGTTTATTTTACTTATAAGACCTAAGATTATTATAAAGTTTTGATAGAAGGGCAAACGTTAGAGGAATAAAATAAACAGTCCAACCATAAATGGGAGTTGTAGATCAAACGGTCAAATAAATAGTGAAATTTACAAAATTTTCGTAAAAGCAAGAAATTTAAAAAGAATTTTTTTGAGTACTTACAAAAATAGAACAGCCCAAAATGGCCATGTAGAGGGGTAAATAGGAAGTGTAAATCAAACAATTAAATAATGAAATTAAATCCAAAATTTTAAAAATATTCTTATTCTTCAAATTAATATGAAGATTTGATAGACAGCAATAGTAGAGGGTGAAGGGTGGTGTAGACTGCACTGTTCCAAAAATACGAAACTTACAAAATTCTATAATGGGTTGAGATCATCATAAAGATTTGCAGAAATTTGCAAATATTCTTATATCAAACGGACCACAAGATCTCAAAAATTTGCAAAATTTTATAATGTTTATTAGATAATCATAAAGACGCACGCCGGGTACCTGTTAGTTTTCAAATAATTACAAAGTGTACCAAATAGTTAAGAAGGTCAGATCAAATTTTTAATGAAGGAAATTATTTTGATGAACCCAAAAGCAGGAGGTGAACTTTCTGTAGTTTTTAATGTGGTTGCTACTTACCCTTGAAGTATTCGCCCTGCTTAGTCTACAGAAAATATAGAAAGACTTTGGTTATCTAAGAGCATGCTCAATTCGTCTTGCATTTATTTACTAACTTTATTTTTTTATTGTTGTCATTCGTGGGTCTCTGTGTGTGTGTGTGTTGTTTCATTCGTGTATCGCTTGTATTATGATGACGCTTTATTGTTGTGTTGCCACCTCTCTGGTGGGCGTGGCGGAAATTAGTTTTTTTTTTGTGAGTGTGTGTGTGTGTGCCTTATGGCCGACGGCCTACTTTCTCTGCGCTGGTGTTGTCATTAAAAATGTTGCCAGAGAAAAGCTTTCGGAAATAAGTAATTGTTATGCTGTTACAGGTAATTTCCTACAGCTCGAGGATTAACGCTTTTTCCTGCAAAAAATAGATGAGAAAGAAAAGTCAGAGCGTTGGGTCGGTTTTTGTATATATGCTCGTATATTTGTTGATTCTCATATATGTATATATATATATATCATCTTTTTACATGCTATATGAATTTTCGGTTTTTAACACACAACAAAAATGAGAAGCTTTACATATAGCTGTATCTACGATTTGTATACCCTTGCAAGAGAAACCAATGTACAGATTATCCTTAAAAGAAAAAGAAAGAAGAGTAATCCGGCTCGAAGGACCGAGAAAGTGTGAAGATATCCGACTCTAAGGACCAGGTGAATTTGTGGGAAGGTGGGAAAGATTACGATGTAATTTCTGATAGCAGTTTTGTGGGAGTACAATTTCTAAAAGTCAGAGTAGAACTCTGTGGAGAGTTGTGCAAAGTAAGAGACACAGAGAGAAAAAGAGCGCAGACTAAAATATCTAAACCAGCGATGGCCCTTTGGTACATGACCCGCAAGCTTGCCGAAGCTGACAGCGAGAGAGCCAGAAAGCGTCATTCGCTCGACTTTGTTCGAAGCGATTAGGTCAAAGCAAATTCACGGAGCTTTGTTTCCGCACACTAATACACTCTCACTTTTTGGCCTCGCTCTCCCTGGCCATCGCTCATCTAAACTTAAAAATGCAGCGACAGCGCCTACAAATCAGCAGCTGTTCGCTCTCACTTACGTTCGAATACATTTGGATTCGCCTCAGCCTCTGGCACTCGGACTTTTGTAGGTCGGCAGTGACGAGAAGTTGCCAAGAAACTGAGACAAAGTTTTTGTATTGGTTTTGTTTGTAGAGAAGAGGTATGAGGGGTCAATTAATGCAGCCAAAGTTTATGGTAATAATCTACCATCTCAAGAATTATTATTAAAAATTTCGCTTAGTAGCCGGTATACTTGACCCACAAATTCTAGTACTCAGGACAATTTTCGAGTGAATTCAAAATTTAATTTCAATATAATTTCTGGACTTAGTTAATTCCCTAAAGAATAACACTGGCTCTGCAAGGGCTTACAAGCTACGGCACAGCCGTAGTTATTTTTGGCTACTTACGTCATGTTTAAACATACAAAGCAATTCACTAGGTGATATCATTTTATATATTTATAGGAGATTATACATGTATATTTATGTTGTTTTCTTTTTTAGTTTTCATGATATCGATAAAGCTGCTTTAAAATTTACATACTTTATTTTGTTTTGCTCGCTTCAACATCCTAATTTTTGTTTTTCCATATAAACATTATATAAATTTTTATACAATTTTAAATTTTTGTGGCTAATTGATTAGGTTCTCTTTTTTTTTGGAAAAAAAAAATGTGGTTGTGCTTTATTATTACTTTGTTAGTTTTCTACAGGTTAACACTTAAATTTGTAGTTTCTTTTTCATTAACCTAATTAAACTAAGTTTTTTTTAGAATAGTTAATTTTTTAGGGGGGAGATATATCTAAAGCATTATTTTAACTTGATTTTGCAGCCTGGAGATTTTGGCCCACTTTTAACCATTTTCGGAAATTGATTTTGTGTTTTTATTATTTTGTATGTGGGTTCTTTTTATGATGCCAAAGTGAGAAAGGATTTTGTAGCAAGAGAAATATTTAAAGAAATTGTTTGATTATAAACTTGAATGGTTCATCAGTCTTTTCACTTGCTTTTCTTGCTGCTCCACACAAATGAAAGAAATCGCATTATATGCTTTATCAAGTTCGTTATTCTTAGCTTCTTCCTTTTTTTCCTTCCTAGCCTCGTTAGCGTTCTACTACAGCATCACTCTTTCGTAGGTGAGTTTTAACAATTTATTTCTTCAATCGCTTACTCAATTCCAGCTTGAAATAAGTTCCCACCAGAGATTATAACCGAAACCCAAGGCCTTAATTCATACAAATCATGGCTGATGAAAGAACTTCGTCTCATTGAGAGGCGGGTCATTCGGCGAGAAGCTAGAGAACAGATTTTAAAGCAGTTAGTGCAAATCTGCCTAAGCATGCAACCTCAAGAATCGTTATGAAATCGTTCCCATTTAGAAGCTAAGAAAATGGACAATTGAAAACACTTTTTTCAACCCACCCGGTCTGACCAGCCGAGACAAAGTGATCAACAGACCATGTGGAACTCTTTACTGAGAAAGATGTGCAAATTTTTATCCGATTTTTTTTTTCATTTTTCTAAACCTTGAATGTTTGAGAACATTGCCCCACAAGGATTTTTTTAAATTTTTTGTCGACCAATGTCTTCGCTTACCACGTTTTTTGAGCTGGCGGCCATGATATCTCTAGTTACACTGAACTGATTTTGATGATTTAAACTGAAATCGACGCAGAATTGTCACCATTCTGGTCTGATCCTCAATCATAATTTTTAAAATATATTTAATAGTTTTTATACCCTGTTCCCAAGGAAGCACCTCCGACCCCATAAAGTATATATATTCTTGATCAGCATCAACAGCCGAGTCGATTTAGCCATGTCCGTCTGTCCGTCTGTCCGTCCGTCCGTCTGTCTGTCTGTCCGTCTGTCTGTCTGTATGAACGCGTCGATCTCAGAGACTGTAATAGATAGAGCCACAAATTTTGGCATGTATATAGGTGTATGCTGTACCCACATCGAGTTTGTTTCAGATTTCGAAAAATCCTCCCCCTCCATCTTTAAACAGCGAAAATCTGTCTTTTTATCTGTATAAACGCGTAAATCTCACAGACCGTACCCAGATAAAGTTTGCTCCAGGTTTGGCAAATTCCTCCTCCATCTTCTTCTAACCGCGAAAAACTGTCAGAGCTTCAATTTTTAGGTTTTACCCTAGTGACTTAATATATATTCAGTGAGGCCCAACATCTATCTATTCTGTGTACCACAATGAGATCCGAGCAAAAGCACCGAAAATGTACATAAGTACGCCTGCCCATTCATTGAAATAAATTTTAAAATAAATGGAATTCAAAGCTATAGGAACCACATTACTTGGGACAGGGTATTTTGCTGTCGGGGCACTCGACCGCAACACTCTTACTTGTTTTTTTACACTAAACTACAAAAAAGGGCCCAAAATCGAATGTTATTTTTCAATGTCAACAAAAAAATCACAAAATTTTTTTCGACGGTCAGACCAGATTGACATTTATAGTGATTATAACCCCGTTTTTAGTTTTCATTTTACACAACCTGGAGACGTGAAATCGTGGCCGCCAGCGCTATACCCTTTTTTTTCCCCCCACTTTGACGGCCGGGAACTTTTTGAACAGGCCTCGTATCAGTGGCGTAGATAGCTTTTAGCAATGGGGGTGATGAATTTCAGAAACGTTTTTGTTTCGTTTCAGTTTTATTTATTGTTATCGGTAATAGTTTAGTATTCTATCAGAAAATGTAAAAAAAAAGTCTTTCGATAGACCGCGAATTATTAAGAATTTACATTCAAAAATTCTATTTCTAAGAAACTATTAATGATCGAAGCGGATTGAATGAAGGTAATTGGGACTTTGAACTTAAAAATCGTATAGCATATTCGGTCTTTGGAAGCGAGAACATTAAACAATTCCGATTCCGCATGATTTGATCGAAATCGAAAACGGGAACAGGCCTGTTTATTTTTAAATCAAAATTTTAAAATTTTATTTTTGGCTCCTATACTTTTTACAGTCCAACAAATGTTTGAAGTGTGGCGCAGACTGAGTTCTTTGGTGACGATGAGCTTTTCAAAAACTCACACCCATACAAAACATAAAAAGGATTTCGCGTGATGTAAAGATCGAACTGCCTCGTTTGACCGTGGAAAAGAGCAATATTTAAAAAAATGTTGACAAAAATTTTTCAACGAATGTTGTCAATGAGGTAAAAAACTTTGAGGTAAAATATGGGAAAAAATGCGACGCAGTAATCTTTGTTTGTTTGTTTTTTAAATCGACAGATTTTAAAAGTTTTTATACACAGTCCGATAAAACAATAAACATTGAACTCGTGTTAAGTTCCAGCAGGCAAATGATTTCCCCATATTTTAATACAAGATTAGGCAATTTTTCGGCCATGTATTATCAACTGTTTCTTGGTCCTGTATTTCAAATAATTGGAAACACCTTCGCTTTGCTTTGATGCTCATGCGCTGTTTTCTATCTATGTAAATAACTGTGACGAAAGGTTCTGGGTAATAGGCTTAAGTGATTACATGAATGGATGAATAGCGTAAACAAATGTTTCAATAAAACCTGAATTTTTTCCAATTTTATTTAAAAAGAAACCATGTACATATGTACCAAACACCATGCGATCTTTTTGCTTGAATATTCTTTCTAAATCGCGATCTATCGAATGAAATTTTTTAATGATCATCTTAATCACCCCCTTATCTACGCCACTGCCTCGTATCGAAGCAGTACAATTTTTTTGTTTACTTTAATCTGTTTGTAGCATAATTTAAAAAAAAAAAAATAATTGGAAAATCGTTTTGCCTTTTCTAATAGAATTTGTTTGGAGAATACCCCCTTAATTTGTTGGCTTTAAGCAATTGGCAAATTTGTGCAAATATTGGCAAGAACTAAAATAGATTAGAAACGAAAGAAACAATTGAAAATATTATGGGCGCAAATAGCTATTTGAAAAACATTGAATTAATTCGAATTTATTATCTTTGAATCAGGCGTTACATTTGAAAGGGTTGACATAAAGGAAGCCGTTCTTAAGTTAGAGTTCCAGTAATGATTCGCCATTAGCAATTCATCTGCAGAAAGGCTAAGGTAAGTGAAACATATATTTTCTTGTATTTTTTTTTACTATTTTCTGGTATGCAATCGACGACTTAACAATTGGATCGGCATAGACCTTCAAAGTGTCATCCTGGCTGTATGTAAATAAATAATTAAATAAAATCAAGTCTTTTCATGCTTACTTTCAAGATGATCTATGCTTGAAATCGAGACTTTTTATGCTTATTTTCCAGAAGATCCAGAAGAGAAAGTGGATCCGAACGGCAAAGTTTGAGAAATTGTCATAAAAACTGCTTGATATCAAGCACGATCGGCTTGGTTATTTCTCTGAGTGAAGTTTTGTTGGCGAAATTCTGCGAATCAAGAAAAAAGAGCGTGGACAAGAGGAAATAGTGGGGTATCTGGTCGCAGATAAAAAATGAGAGCGCATAGAGCGTAAAGGGCCCCGCTTCGAAGTAATGCAGGCTTGATAGAGAGGCGAGTCCTACATACCCCTCCGCGACGGTGGACCACTCCTCTGCAGATTACAATGCATAGAAAGCTCAGCTCAGTAAGATATAAGAGGTGATGTTAGTATTTGAATATTTGTGAACAGCTCGGTATTTCGGTATCTTTTCTTATAAATTAATTTCTATAATCAAGATAATTGAATTAACAAACACTTAAAGCCCAATAAATTTTTAGCGAATTTACTCCAAGCACATGATTGTTTATTTATATGTGAAATGGAAGCACCACCTTCTGGACACCACGACGCACCTTTTGCCATTTGCCATGTGCAACAAATATTTGATTTGTCAATCAAGCGCAAATACAACAATTTGCCACAAAAGCCAGGCAATGCAACGTGGGATCAGGGGGGAAAACAACGAGGCGAGGGCAATCGCGCTGTCCAGTTCTCATGTCAAATGCATGTCACACACCCACCCATACTCCCCCTCCCCCCCACACACACACACACACACAGCAAAGTGTGAAATGAAAACACGACGGCGGCAACTGAAACGCGTTACAAAATGTTAATTTGCTGCGACGTCAGCAATGGGTAAGGCAATGCGAACTGTGGCAGGTGACTCTCCCAACCACAAGGTGGCGCCGCCAGCAACAGCAACAACATCATTTGCAATCAGTCGCTGACCAGCAGCAGCAAAGACAACAACAACAACAACTTTGATGATGACGCTGACGAGCAACCGCTAACATCAACCGAGCAGCAACCAAATGACCAATGAGCCAACCACTGCACACGCACGCAGAGCCAGCACAACCCCACAGCACCAACAGGAACAACTAGGAGTGGCAAGCACATGTGTCAGTGGAAGCTTGGCGCCTGTTATATCCATTAATTGAATTGATTGGAAATTGGGTATATGAAGCTGCAAGGAAAATCAAGTTAAGAGATTTTCTAGTGAAAAATCACAAAAATAAAATATGGCAAAAAGAAGAATAATTTGATTAATTGTGAGCGACTTTACTCAAGTTCACTTTAGTGAATCTCAAAATTTTCTCTGAAAATTAGAAATTCTTCTATAAAATCTGTCATTTTGAATTCTAGAAAAATTAGTATTTGATTGCTTCTTTCACCTCAACGAAGTAACTGCCAAAACAAAAAAGTTCCATATTAAAATAACTCACAAAACAAAGGACATTGATTTTTATTATAATAGTAATATTATTTTCGGTCCCTGCATTATTGAGGTCCACATATATAAGGTTGTCAAAAAAGTCTTGCGGTATTTTCGCAAGCTTGTCTTTGCAAGCGCGTAGTTCTAGTTGTATTCGTCGCAACGGTTCATGCTAGAGCTTTTTGGAAAGCTCTTTTCACGCGCTAACACGTGTTAGCCATCTTTATGCTGGGAACGATGCGGTATCTTGCGACGAGCTTGGCAGCCGTGTGTAGTACTAACGTGAGGATGGTATTGAGGATCAGGCTGACGGTTTATACACCAAGCCTTTAGAATAACTCTAAATGTCTTTTAATGTCGGCACAAATTTATGTTACAATGAAAATCTGAAAATTTCATATAAATAAAGTCGGGATTTACACGATGAAGCAAACTTCATGAAGTTATCATAGTAGGCCTGAAAATCATGGGAGATCTACTAGATTTGTTGAAAAAAATGTATAGAATTTCACTTGTATGTCTCGCCTACTAAGAGAACTTCATGAAGTTTGCTTCATCGTGTAAATCCAGTCAAAGACTACTACTACTACTATACTTAGCTTAAGTAACTAAGTGACCAAGCTAAGCAATAAGAATGACTAAAACGCGACTTCTTAGCAGCTCTAACCAAATGCGGCTACTGATTGTTTTTGATATGACAATGAGCGGCGATTGTGACTAAGCGACTAAATGAGATTAAAATGCGATTGTAAAGCAGCGATGGGCACAACATTTAAATTTGGAAGCAGTCCAACAACAATAACAGAAAAACCTGCAGTTGTTGCGCCGTCTGCGTTATTGTAACACACACTCTAAAGAGAACAATGCTTTTGAACACACTAAAGCGACGTTTGCAAGGCCTATCTGACTGTAGGCCAAGACTGTATTGTCTTCTTTCTTATAAAGTGCTGAACTATTTTTAAAAGCTTTCAAGTGTCTCTAGAACAGTTATGCCCAAAAGGCCAAAAGCCTATCCCATGGGATAGAAATTCATAATTCTTGGTCCACAAAATTTCAGTTGACATTTGAAGAAGTAGGTTGTTTTGCCTAGGTTATTTTTAAGGGGCGGGTTTTTTTTGCACAGATCACTTTATTGTTTTTGTTTATTCAGCATTGCTTTTTCCCTACACACATACGAAATTGTGTGTACAGGTGTCTCTTACACTTGCACTCAGTCTCCCCCTCTCTTTTGCGCTCTTAGCCAAAGCGCTTAGTCCACATACCGAATAAGTTATATCATGATACGCTCGTAGTGTGATTTTGGCTTTTTCTTCTCTCACAAGGCATTTGTTTGTTTGCTTGTTGCTCATGTTTGATGTCATGACGCTCTAGAAGAAAGCTTTTTTGAGCTGCTTTCAAGAGTTTTGAGCGAAGCGGCTAAGCGGCCGAGCGAAATTAAATCATCTTCAAACTTACGCTAAGCGACAGAATGGTATTTTTGTTAAGCTTTTTCCAACCCTTAAGCCTATAACTTTTTTTTTGCTCTGCCGCTGCCGACGTGTCTCATATAAGACTCTGAATTGAAATTTACGTATTGATAAAAAATTTGGTGCTGTCTTTGGAATTATTGGAAATTTACCGCCAAGATGTGAATATGTATAAATGTAGCTATATTTTAGTGCTAAGGTATTTTTAAGAAATCGAGTTCGAAAACGGGAGTAGCCTAAGTGATTGCGCAGTAAAAGCGTGTTTAAATAGAAAACCGTGTATATATAATATGTAAGTAAAGAATGATCAATATTTCTTTCCTGAACAAATCAAGTGTAACGTCGAAAAGACGGAAGAAAATGGCCCACAGAAGACTCTTAACGACTTCATAAGCTTTTCTAAATATGTATTGACTCAATTATAAATCTGACTTTGTTCTGTGAAATTCTTAGCGATTTGTCTATGTTTTTTAAGCCTTGTGAGCGACTCGAAATTGCACTGCCTGCTTTTTGGGGGCAAAACATTTGCATGCCGTTTCGATGCTGCGTTATTTCTCTTCGATCATTGCCCGGATTGGTCAATGCCCAGGGCCCCGGGGCCATCCATTCTGACGTTGGTTTTGGTCAATGTTGATGCTGATAAGTAGCAAAACATGAGGTTGCCTGTAATTATGCGAGTGTTGCAAGTTAATTGCAATTGTGTGCAACTGACGGTAGCGAGATTAATTAAATTCATTCCATGCTCCAGTTTGCAGGACGAGTCAGGAGCAGCAGTGCCATCACTCAATGCCAGGATAAGGCACAACCAGGACACAGGAGAGTCAATCTGTTTATTTGTTTATGCCACGCACAGGAAGCACCAACACGCACACACACACACACACACGCAGGGCGAGTCGCTGGCATTGTTTAAAGTTTACTAATTTCGCGTCCCCTCCCCCACCGCCCCGCCCCGCCCCGGCACATTGTCTGTGCAATTTGCATTTGTGTTAGTTAAGTGATTTATTGTCGCAAAATTGTCATTATTAAAAATTAATGATGTCATAATTAAGTGTGCTGCTGCCGTGCATGTTGCTGCCGCTGCCTCTGCTGCTGCTGTTGCTGCTGTGCTATGCATTTTATTGTAATGTGATTTACATGCCCACCAAAAACGCGACATCTATCGCCTGCGGGGATGTGGCCCACATTTTAGTCATGAAATTTATGAACTTGCATACAACAAATATGCCCAATTCAATTCAATTTACATAATTTAATTAGCCTGCTGGGCCAGCGGAATGCGTGTGTGTGTGTGAAATGAATAAAATATACCAAATTTTATTCAATTAGGCGCCCAAAAGTATGCATCTTGCAAAATCGCAAAAGTAATCCAACTGCATTCCCAGCTCAAAGCGAACTGCAGTTACCTAAGACACGTTTTCCAACTGGTTGTGGATATTATCACAACGATTTATTGATTTTCACAAGTTGTTTACATTTTGCTCATCTCGTATTCAATCGTCATTATGCAATCAATTTGCTCAATTCAATTTTAAATACATCATAAATTAAACTCCATTGTGTGCGACAAATTCTAAATTTGCAACGCAAAAAACAAGAAATCCAATTGAAGATAAATCTTTTTATTGTCATAAATGTTGCGAAATTTGTCATATTGCCATTGGGCCTTTAGCTTGATCGGTGGCGGCTTTTATCAGTATCAAACTGCCAAATGAAACAATAAAGAAATATGTACAATTTATTTGAAAAATAAAATTAAACAAATTTGAGGATGAACTCAATAGACGTCCCCTATTACAATGTCGCTGTGAGGTCTCTATACTAATAAATCTCAAAACCAAGACTTATCATCTGTCAATTTATTAACCAACCTACAGTTCTCTGTAATCGATTAAAATTGCTAAATTTTCCTTGAATATTTCAGAAGATTTTGTTAAAATACCACAAATAAAAAGAAAATGTACGAAAATGTTAGTCACAGTCAAAGCATTTGCACCATCTAGTTTCTTGCATGCTGAGAGCTTTCACTGAGATAGGTGTCACCGTCACGCGTGCAGTCGAGTTAACTACAAGATAATTGACGATTAAGAATGGTCTTAACACCTTTCCTACAAATCATAGCATACAGGTTCTTGTTGAGCGTTAAGTTCTTAACCAAACTGAACTCACTGAACTAAAAGTTCTTTTGCAAGAATATTCATAAGGTCGGACCTCAAAACAGCAAGTTGGAAAAAAGTAGGTCTTCGCATTCCTAAATTTAAAACTTTTTGTATAATTAATAAAAGTGAAAAAAAAAAAAAAGATGTGAGTATCCTTAACAGTCACGAGGCTTTGATGTGAAACAGGATGCTTAATATAAGGGCTTAATATCAAAATCACAAGCTCTCTCAATGGTATATAGAACCGCAATGGCAATCTTTTAAAGGAAGAAAACTAACAGGGAGTAGAAATACAAACTTAACTCTTTAAGTCAATGTCAAGACATTGTGTAGTCACTGTCAAATCACTGTCAAGTCACGTGTTAAGTCACTGTCAAGTCACTGTTAATTCACTGTCAAGTCACTGTTGTCACCGCCAAGTCACTGTTTAATGACAGCTTAACAGTAACAGTGACTACACTGTTTAGTCATTGTCATGTCACTGTCTAGTCACAGATTAGTCACTATTAGGTCACTGTCCTGTCACTATCCTATCACTATCAAGTCACTGTCAATTCACGTGTTAAGTCACTTTCAAGTCACTGTCAATTCACTGTCAAGTCAGTGTTAAGTCACTGTTTAATGACAGTTTAACAGTAACAGTGACTACACTTTTGTCATTGTCATGTCACTGTCTAGTCACAGATTAGTCACTATTAGGTCACTGTCCTGTCACTATCCCATCACTATCAAGTCACTGTCAAGTCACGTCCAGTCGAAGTCACTGTTAGATTATTGTCGAGTCACTGTTTAGTCATTGTCAAGTCGCTGTCAAGTCACCGTTAGGTTATTGTCAAGTCACTACTTAGTCACCGTATGGTCACTGTCCTGTCACTATTAAGTCACTGCTTAGTCACTGTCAAGTCACGTCAAGTCAAGTCAGTGTTTAGTCACTTTCAAGTTATTGTTAGTTCACTATCAAGTCACTGTTGAGTCACTGTGAAGTCACTGTTGAGTCACACCCATTTCCTCACTTTCCCTCCTCTTTCTCCCACCTTTCACCTCCCTTTTACCCGTCTTTCAACCCCTCTCTCCTTCTGGCACACTCCTTTAAAACAACGACACAAAATAGGCATGATGTCAGCGCAGAGCTGCAGCGTCACGTGACGCTGAAATCAAATTTTCCTTTTACTTAAATCTTTCGAAAAATTTTATTTTAATTTCAAATGGGCGCGACAGGGCCCGAAAGTAAAGAAAAAACAATTAATCATTTGACTCGTTCCACAAATAAAAATTTTTACAATGATATTATTAGTTCATTTCAATTGCTCTCTTTTTTTAATTTTTAGTTCAAATAGTTTTAAAATAAAATCTACTCCGACTTTTTATAAATAAAAGAAAACATTTTAATAATAGACAACACTGCGCATGAGTTATTCACAAAATCTTTAGAGCCTGATTAGCCGCCAATTTAATCTAGATTTTTTTACTTTTGTTTTTGTTTACGATTATTATTACCCAAAAAGCATTAGATCGGAGGGTTTCATACTCAACAGGTCCAGGAATTAGCTTCCGATTTCAAGAAAGATGGAACCAAAACGAAAACCAAACTTAAACTTGGTAAGAAATATAACTTTTTGTTCATAATTTTTTTAAAACAACACACGCACAACACCACAAAGACGATAATTCATGAATTTCCTCAATTCAATCATCAGCAGTCTTCGAGCTGGTATAGGCTACCTCATGACAGAATTGCTATGACTGATTGGGAATCCCAAAGGCAGGCTTGTAGCAAAAAGCACTGAAGCTATGTGTGTGTTCTCACCCCGGCCTCCTCAAGCAGCCTCTTTGCGGTGTTGTGCGTGTCTTGTTTTAGAAAAGTTATAAACAAAATCATAACTTATTGACCGAGACCTGTTAAAATGTTTAACGATTGACAATTAATAAGGTCACTAAAACAATCCCATTCTGGTAGGAAACTTCTGTGAGATTTCGAGTAGAGCAAAGAATTTCTTATAAGATGGATCCTTAACATGTTCTGAACCAAAAACTGAAGGTCCGAAGCTTGAAGACGCCTCTAACACGTATACATTGAGAACAAATCTATCTAAAACCAAGATTATAGTATAGAAACCAAGCTGTTATGGTGTCAAAAGTTTACAGAGACGAGAAAAGCTCAAACCAAGTATTATCTTATCTTAATATAAATCTATTTTCAAAAATCTTGGATAAAAACCTGAACCCTAACCGACCCCCAACTTTTTAAAAACTACCTCCTGGTGGAACAACAAGCTACGAAAAAAGAAAACCGAATAGGTGTCATGATCAAGTGTCGCTAGCAAGAGCCCCTTTTCAGCTCAAATAGAGTAATGTTTTCGATTCGTTCAGTGCATTCAAGGTAAGTAGGCCCTATAATATTACAACAAATGCCATAAACCACAAAAGATTATTATTTTTTATAACCCTTGATAGCCCCAACAAAGCTCTGATAAGAACAATCTCTTTGGCTTGTATAGATATCGTAGACAAACTTCACAGTTATCAATCAAATGTAGAATAATTGCGAATAATGGGTTGAGTTAAACAATGAACTCTCACGGAAATAATCGAACCGCAAATTGAAAAGATATTAATGATGATTAATTGATTTGGGAAAGAATAAGTAGAAACATTTGGTGTCTCTCTCTCCGCATGGTCAATTGTCTTTCTTCACTAGCCGGATTTGCCCTTTTTTGCAGTGAAACGTGTCGTTAGTACAGCATTAAACATAGGGGTGGGGGAGGGGCTGTCGGTGGCGTAACCGTGCAAATAAATAACAAATAAATTACAGGCTTGCATAAGGTTAATACATGCGCCGGGTTTCAAGTCCAATTCTGATGCTGATTCCGTCTGCGGTTGGGCGTATTCATTGGCCAGTCTGGTAGCCAATATGTCAGATCCCGAACCGCCTCATAAACCTCCGCCTCCTCCGATAAGTTTGTGCCTTGCCCTACCGCAAATCAGTTTCAGTGCCAGAGTTGCCACCCACCATGCCAATAGTAGCCAACCATTTGATTGATTGAAATACAGGCAAAGTTGGAATTGAGTTTGCAGTGCAAGAGGCAGGCAAAAAATAAAACATAAATAAATGTGCGACGAGGAAGGGGAATGTAAAGTGGCGATGTGTGTGTGGACTGATGAAATACCCTACAATTAGTTTTAAGGAGCTGCCAACTGGCTTTAGAATGATTTGAAATATCATTATTTGGGTGTGAAGTAATATTGTAATATTGGTCTCAAGTAATTTAAAAAGAGATGCCAACTTTTTTTTGCAGGCCTTTGCTTGTGCTAAAATACTTCGAAAATACAAAATTTATGGTGCTGCCAACTTGTAAAATTAAAAAAAAAAATCCCTTAAAATTTATATTAATCTTTGTAAAAAGTACTGCCATCTTTTCGTATTTACAAATACTGCAGCTGCTTTAAAATATTTTAAAATGCTGCCAACTGAAAATAACTAGAAATGGAGCATCTTAACAGAAAGTACTGCCAACTTGTATCAATTCTTGAAAGAGAGTAAAGTAAGTGCTGCCCACTTGTAGAAAATCGATTTTTTTGATCTCAAGTTTCAGAAATACTTGAACATAAAACTGTCAACTTGCTGGTGCAATTCCTGAATACCCATAAATGAAGAGTTGCCAACTCTTTTTATATTAAAAAAACTTTAACTTGATCTGAAGTAATGAAAATACGTAAAATAAAACTGTCAGCTTGTTGTAGCATTTTCTTAAATACAATAAAGTAGTGCTGCCAACTTGTGGCAAACTAGTGAAAAAAACAATAAGTCAAATACTGCCAACTTGCGCAAAATAGATGACTCAAAATATTTTGAAGTTCTGTCAACTTAAAACATCTTCACATAAAGTACTGCCAACTTGCTGTATAAATTCCTGAAATACAATAAGAACAGGAATTTTCTACTAAGAAATACTGTACTAAAAACCTGACAACTTAAAATAATTTTACATAAAGAACTGCCAACTTGTTGTGACAATCTCTTAAATACAATAAATGAAAATCAGTTAGCTGGTCCAAAATCTAATGGTTTTTTGTTTTAAAAAGCTCTCATTCTTGACTTCAAATATTTTAAAAGGCTGTTAACTTCAAATATCTTAACTGTAACTGCCAACTTGCTGTAGAAATTCTTAAAATACATTAAATAAAGAGCAAACATTTCATTTTATATTCAAAATTCTTTAACTTAAACAAAAAATATTTAAAAAGGCTGCCAACTTGCTTTAGCAATTTCTGAAAAGCAATAAGGAAGAGTTGCCAATTTAAAGTTTGTTTTAAAAAATACTTGTTTTTTATCTCAATTTATTTGAAAAGCTGCCATCTTAAGATACCTTTACTTAAAGAGCTGCCAACTTGCTGTGACAATTTCCTTTACTTAAAGAGCTGCCAACTTGCTGTGACAATTCCCGATACACACATATTTATGAATACCCTAAAATTTAGAGTGCTTAAAAGTGTCTTAAGTTACTCTGGTGCACCATTCACAGCTGATGTGAACTAAGTGCTGCCAACTTGTGGCCTGAAATGCATTCAAGTGCTGCCCCAATTTCAAGAGAATTCAAATCATCCTGAAAGCTACCAGCACAGCTTACATTGACTGCTGTGGCTTTAAGGGCTGCCAACTTGTTTTGAGTGGACTTAAATACAGCTAAAGTACTGCCAACTTGTTATTGCTGCAATAAAAATGTAACGTAAATCTCTGTCAACTTGTTTAAAGCGATTACCGACCAAAAAAAAAACTCCAACTCAACCCATAATTGCCCATCACACCACAACATGATGCCCATTTCTAGCAGGCCCAGTCTGGTCTGGTTTTTGGGGTGGTGCACCAGGGGTTGTGGCAGCGTCGCATCTGGCTTTTAAAGCCAGCTTGCATTGCAATTGCTGAAATAAATTACATTTGAAATGTATTAATTTAAGTCATAATTTTCCATGGGCAAATCCCTCGATGAACAACAAGCCAAATGAAAACTTTTCACAAAAATATGGAAAAATAATAATCTACCATAAAACAAGCGAGAAACAAAAATGTCAGCTAGTGCGCGCAAAAATAATGCAAATATTTATACAAATTATTATGTGATTTTGTGCTCGCCGCCTGCCCCCCTCCCCGCTAAAAAGTTGAACGGCTTTGGCCACTTTTTCGGCCATGTCCCTGGCCGCGCGGCGTATACGTAATAATTTCCCTTTTGGCCATAAAAGTTTATTTTTATACAGACTGCGGGCCAGCACTTTCGCATTTAAACGTGATTTTAAATAACCACAACAGATTTTGTGGTTTCATGTTGCATTTCGTGTTCGATCAGCGGAGGAGGGGGAGGGGGAGCGGGAGCGGGAGCCATGCCAGATAGGGCCCACGCAGGGCTGATTTTGTCAGGGTGAATGCTGCGGTCAAATGCATTTCAAATGCAAAACTCCATGCAATCAGCGACAGACAAATATACAAAAAAAAAAACCTACAAGAAAATAGTTTTCCCAACTTTTTTGCAGCCAAACAAAATCCTTTCCCACTTTAAGCCCAATTTAATGTAGAATTATGCTAGGCGATTATCAGTTTATTATGCTCTAAATGTTTATACGTTAATAAATGTTAATTTACACACAGCGACAAACGGATTCTAGGCCTAGCCCCCCATTCCATCGACTAGGGAACTGAACTCCTCCTCTATACACAATGCACGAACACAAACACACGGACACCGAACTATGATAGGCATTATGTAGAGCTAGTACAATATTTGGTTTAATTTTAGTTTATAGCACGGGTGGGTTTTGCATAATGCATTTTATAACATTTTCGCTAGTGTATCAAGGTTTGCATATCATTATTATAATTACTATAAATAGTTAATACTATTATTATTTACTTTGATCATATGTGGGTCTTACACAAAAAAAAAAAAAAATAACTAAGTCTGGAGAAAAAAAGTGTGACATTAAATGCTAATTATTCTTAGGTAGGTTTCCTTTGCATTTCTCTATATAATCTTCGTACTCTTTTGCCATTCTGCGCTGATTTTTCCATTTGTTTTTTTTTTTTTTTTTTTTGCTTTAAGTATATGTTTAGTGGAAGCTCCTGTTGCACACCGCACGCTACTTACGTCACACACGTCTTACGTTATTACGTGATTACGTCATATGGGAAGGATATTGACTTCTAGTTCTGTTTCCAACTGGTCGCTGCAAGGAAAAAGAGAGATATATATTAATATTTTATTATTTATTTCAAGAGGTTTGTTTGCCCGAATGTTATATACTCTATACCTGCAGTAGCAGCAATAAAAGAGAAGGAATTTTCCAAACTGACCAATTTGACCATTTGGCAAGCCAGTGCTGCGTTAGTATCATAACTTGAGTATAGTTTATCCGATTTTTATAATTTCAATTGACAAATCGATAAATAATTTTGCTTTCTTATCTATCTAACAAATTGTGGGAGATATAACGTTTTTCCAAATTGCAAAAATATATATATACTTTATAGGGTCGCATTGATTCCTTCTTCTTTTTTTCGTGTTTTTAAGTCCCGGAATTTTTGTATTAATCCCGACCTCATTAGAAAAGATTTAAGGGCCGTATGTGGCCCAGTGGTTAGTGTGCTGGACTGCTGGGCGGGAGGTCGTGGGATCGATCCCGCCTCTGAACATCTAATTCGGTCACCTTCACCAGCTATTGGCGCCAGCTGTGAAGTAACTAGCCATGAAAAAGCAAATTCTCAAACTTTGCCGTTCGGATCCGGCGCTAAACTGTAGGTCCCTTTCTCTTGTGCGAAAAATGTAAAGCACACACGCCAAGAGATTGAGAGAAGCTTGGCTTGGCCCCTTTTGGAGGAGCTGTATAGCCAATTTTACATTTTACATCTCAGATCGATATATCATAGGTATATGTCAATAACACGCGGGGTCGATTTTATTTTCTAGTTCGAGCTCGACTTGATCCCTCAGTCGCATCCAATCAGGAAGGCCAGACATTGATTTGATCATAAAATCGGCTTAGAGACTAAATGGAGCTCGATATTCAACTAACCTTTACATTTTCAAACTTAAAAGTATTATCCGACTCGAGGTCATTAGTTTGCCTACATATTGAAAAGCAAAAAGGTCTTTCCCTATGGAAGACGGTCGCAGTTTTTAAAAAAACTCCAAGTAAGCGATCAGGTTGTGTAAATGGAGCTTTAGGAAAATATTGAATGTGATATTGGTTTTTTCAAGAGCTCAAACTGAGGTAGGTACTTTCCGAGCACTATTTGGTGATGGACACTCTTTGGCAACTTTGAGATTTAAGGACCAAACCATAAACATTGTTAAAAGCAGAGATTAAAACCCGAACGAATAACGATTTGGGTTACGGTTACTGTTTTGACCGATCGCTTTGTTCCGGTTACGGTTATATTACGGTTGTGGGATATCGGTTACGGTACTGGTTACGGTTATTATCCTAATTCTGTTTCGAGTTTGGGTTACGGTTACGGTTACAAGTACAAAATATCTTTTTGAATAACATACATACAATGCACACAAAAGCGGCCACCATTTAAAATCTCATTTATTGATTAAATGTACTAAGTTCAAATTTTTTTATACAGAATTTCCACCTTCAAAGTTTAATAAAGTAGATAACTATGTACATTGGTCATCGTATAAACTATTTGTCGTTATGTATGTTCATGTAACGATTTGTTATAATCAGAATTGACATCTTAAATTTAATTGTAATTACTCCTGAAAATAAACCCTCAACACTTGCTTGTGTGGGTGGAATTGCTAGCACCACTTTTGATAATTCAAAAAGATCTGGAAATATTGTTGAATCTTTTTCCCACTATTCCCATATACATATTTACCTTTTTTTATTTTGACAAATATTGAATGAAGATGCGAGATTATTGTAAATTAGAACTGTTTAATTTTTTGATTTTTTTTTTGCACGTGATACCGTGATCACATACGCGTCTACTGCACATATTCATAATTCAAATTCATTATACATATACATACATACATACATATGTATAATTAATAATTTTAAAGGGCGCCATCTCACAAATTTTGGCGCAAAACGCATTGCATGCGTGTGATATTTCACGCATACACGCATATTACATGCTCTGCATGTATGTATGTATGTCTATAATTATTGCACTTACTTAAACTTCTTTTCCACATTGCTTGTCATTTACTTTAATAACTATTCAGCTCTTACATATGTTAAAAGCATAGCGGCTTTGCTTTGCCAACAATAAAATTCTTCTTTTCTTTTTTTTTTTGAAGAGGACGGACTTATTTCTGTAAAGCGCAGCAGCCACTCCAACCCTCATCCTTTTCGCCAACACCACTGAAATTGCTTTAATTTTGTTTTGTGAATTTACATAGCCTTTGGCATCGTGCACTACGTTAAACAATATAATATGTTCAGTGGACAAACAAACTTATGAAGAATCAAAACGCAGCTGACAAGATCTGTTCTGTCTATGTGCAGTGTTGCCAACTTTTTTGGGGGCTTTGCAAGCTAGATTGAAGAATAGCTAGAAAGAGCTAGAAGTGGTTGCAAAGAAGCAAAGTATATAAATAGCTGGCATATGTAGTTTTTTTTATTATTAAAGCTAGTTTCTCAGACGCTGACAAATTTGTTAGAGCCCATTTAATTACATATGTAGCTCAGGATCTTTTTCGGAATGCTTTTCCAGTTGTTATGGCTGGTATGTCATTTAGCCAATGCATTGCAATATATGCACACTACCCGAGTCCAAACCTCCATAGCCGCCACAGCCCATGGACAAACAGCCCTAAGCCCTTGCAGTCTCCACAGCTCATTATAACAAAGGTAGCTTTTGATGCTCCTTTAATACGTATTAAACTAATACGCCCGGTGTCGTTAGAGCAGAATGTCTCAGTGGTCATGTTCTGCTCTCGCAGCAACAGCTGACTTTTTGGCTGTTTTCTGGTCACACTACATTGTCATAGCGGCTCTGGAAATTATCAAACAATTTCCGCTCCGACAAAATTGTCCGCTTCCGAGTAACTAGCTTAATCAATAATTGACATTTGTATAATGGTCAAGCTCAACAAAATTGTCTTCCTCCTTCAGTCTTCTTTCCAGGCACTCCGTAGCTATGCCAGTGCATTAGCAACAATGCGGCGCAAAATAAATAAGCAGTGAATAAATTCATATAGATGTAAAATGTTCATAGTACATACCCGAAATTAACCCTTATATTTGTTTCGGTTACGGTACTGAAAACCGGTTTTGTAAATAAAGGTTATACGGTTACGGTTATAAAAAAATTTTTTTTTCGGTTACGGTTTCGGTTTCAAATTTTAAAGTGTTTTTAGCGGTTACGGGTTTCGGTTTCGGTTACGGTTTTAATCTCTGGTTAAAAGTCTTTTTTTTTATACTTTGCCTTGACGGGTTCGGCGATTGAAGTTAATATCTTTGCGCTAGGCTAGTGTCTGAATGCTATGTTTATAACTTAAAATTTAAGCGGTTCATTGTTTACTATGATTTGGTGACTTCCTCTCGAGTGAGCTGAATAGTTGTGTGTTCAGTCTTCGAAGTCCCGAGTTCAATTCCCAAACAAGGAAAAGTAAGTAAAATTAGTAAATTCTAATAAAATCTATCTGTGGGTTTTTGGGGGACCTTTCAAATAGGCTTTTCTTGGTTAATTAAGTTAAAGCTAATAGTGAGTTAAGGAAAAGAAGTAGGAAAAAACACGTAAGCTTTTGTTTTGTTTGTTTACTTCAACATAGACTAAACATTATCTTCTGGAAAATGATTTTAGAAAAGATTTAAAGAATACTTTTTAATTTTTTTAAACTCTCACAAGAGGAAAGTTTAAAAAAGGAAAGTTACAAATAGAGCTGCAAATCGAAACTTCAAGCAACGTAAGGAAATGCATAAGTAGGCTCTCAGCTATGGTCCCGAGTTCGATCCCCTTAAAAGCGGGATCAAGAAATTATTAATTCATTTGTTTCTCTTTTTATAAACAATAAATAATAGTACTTAGCTAAAAAAAGAGCATAGAAGTAGTGTAAGAAATACTATAAGACATATCTTATTTATTAATTTTCTTTTGTGTAATAATAAAACCGAGGGTGCCTTTAACAATGTTCTCCCCAACGCTATCACCTCTGCCCTGACAAATCTGAATGTGGAGGCACCCCTGGTGGATTTCATCCGACTCATGCTTACCAGCAGGGTGGTTAACTCACAACTAGAAGATGCCTGCGCCCGAAGATATGTAAGTAGGGGCACTCCTCAAGGAGGCGTTCTTTCGCCATTTCTTTGGGTGGTAACAGTCAAAGAATTGTTACGACTCATGGAATCGCGTGGACATACGGTGGTAGCGTATGCAGATGACGTTGCCATAATTACAAAAGGCAAATTTCCTCAGACTCTCTGCGATCTGATGCAGGATGCACTCTCAACACTTTCAAATTGGACGATATAAAGTGGCCTTGGAGTTAATTCAACCAAAACTGAACTCGTCCTCTTCACCCGCAAGTATAAGATACCAAATTTAACCCCCCCACTATTAAACAGTATACACCTTAAATTTAGCGATTCAGCTAAATACCTGGGTGTACTATTGGACAAAAAACTATATTGGAACGAAAATATAACTGAACGCATCAAAAAAGCAAATACTGCACTTTTCTCGTGCAAACGTGCGATTGGTCGTAGATGGGGATTCTCCCCTGAAATAGTTTACTGGCTGTACACAGCCGTTGTACGTCCAATACTACTATACGGAGTCATCATATGGTGGCCGGCTCTGGGGAAACCATTCGTCCTTAGGACCATAACTAAAGTTCAGCGTAGTGCTGCACTATGTATGACTGGTGCATTGCGTACAACCCCAACAGATGCACTTAACATAATGCTACACCTTATGCCTCTAGATCTTCTGGGAAGAGAAATCGCTAGTAATACTGCTCTCAGGCTGAGAGAAAGTGGTACCTGGGAAGATAGTAGCTCTGGCCACTCTTCTATACTACTGCATCAAGTGGCGATACCGCCAAAACTTGACTACTGCACCCCAACAATCACGTTCACCACTATGTATAAAGTCACCATACCAAGTCTGCTGGACTGGAACGAATGCCATTAATTACTACACTGATGGCTCCAAACTGGATGGACAGGTGGGAGGAGAAGTATTCAGTCCAGAACTTGGGATAAAAACTTCATTTAGACTTTCTGATCATTGTAGTGTTTTCCAGGCAGAGGTCTTCCAACCTTCTGGAAACCACTACAATCCCAGGAAGTGAAGTATTTATTTTCTCAGACAGTCAAGCTGCATTAAAAGCCCTTGACGGCTTTGTTAACAACACCAAATCTCTTACAGAGTGCCGCAGATCTCTTAATGAGATGGCTCAGCACTTTGAAATTAATCTCGTTTGGGTGCCTGGACATTCCAACATAGAAGGCAACGAGATGGCCGACCACCTCGCTAGACTTGGCACCATCACGCAGCTCCTACCGGATAAGAGCAACACAGGCGTGCCTCTTGCGACCTTTAAGCTACAAACAAAGGAAACTACCTATCGAATAACCATGGATCGATGGCAAACCATTCACACATGTGAAATATCTAGGCTTACATGGCCTACCCTTAATACTAAAAAATCTAGGGCGTTACTCCGTCAAGATAGAGTGAATATCTCTTTATTAGTAGGGGCCCTTACTGGACACTGCCTAATAGGAAGACACGCCGCTAGGCTTGGCATCAGACATAATGACTACTGTAGAAGCTGCAACTCAGTGGATGAGGAGGAGAGTGTACAACACCTCTTCTAATAATAAAATTATAAAATATAAATTTGATTTTAAAAAAATATCATTTTGATATGGTAGAAAATTTCACTTTGATAATTCGATATTCGATTCGGCTTTTTATCGATATGAAAAATATAATACTGAGCCCCAGATCATATTTTTTTTTCCTCTGTGTAGGGAGAATCGTATTCACATCTTCAGGAACAAATGTTTTTTTATTGCTTAAAGGGCACTTTTTTATCTTATGCCCAGGGGTGAAATGCCTTCTTATCCCTTATTCTTTGCACACAGAAAAAGTGAAAGTCATTTTGTCGGCTCATTTACTTCAACATCTAACACTTGCTTTTACTGTCAAAAGTTTTCTACTGAACATAATGGAGTTTTATCTTAGTATTATACAGAACATCAACTGGCTTACGAATTATACGAATTAAAAACTAAATTTTTTGGTAAAAGTTAAACAAAAATCTAAATTTCAAATCAAAAGCTGACAATCTGATAACAAGAACCTTAATGATTGCTGCACTGGTTGTGCCTTTTGCCAACTCAAGTAACGAATCGAGGTAAGTTAATAAAGAATTTATAGCTCAAGTACATAATATACAGAGTACTGTATATACAGATGGAGATGGAGAACTCAGAAGAACCCGAGCACATGAAATGTAGCAAACAGAAGTCGCAGAAAGATGTCGTTGACAAAAAGCATCACCAGTGCAGAAATCACTTGGCTTCTTTATATAAAAGCCCAATAGTCCATTTAGAATGACTTACGATCTATTACATCTACATTTGGATCAAATTTAGATGTCCTAGATCGACAGTCAGAGACTAGAAAAAATTAGAAGAGAAGAAGTGAGAAAGGAGAACCAATCCCTTTTTACAATCAATTACAGGTTAAATTGGAAAATCAAAAAAAAATTTAAGTCTCAACAATCAGCTTTATTCTCCGGAAGAAGAGCCACTTGGCTGTATGACGTGTCTACGTGTGTAGATGGAAAGAAGATGGAAAAATTGTTGATAACTAGATACTCAAAATAACAGAATTGGATACTTTCTTCTGCGGAGAAAGAAAAGCTGAAAAAATCTCAACCGGTTTTCGGTCGTTTTTCATTATCCATAAAATTTAAGTTCACTAAGTGGCGCAGTAGGCGGTCATTCCATTTCATAGCTGAGCATTTGTTCTTTCAATATCGTTGCTTTTTGTTACTTTGGGCTTACCTTTATAGTAGACCTCCCGATACATGGTGGGACAGGCGGCCTTGCCAATCGTTTTCGTCGTCTTAAAGTCAATGTTGGTGCGTATGGGCCGATGCAGCAGCGGCTGTGGCGGCCGATAGTTATTGCCCAGCGGTGCCTTGGGATGATCGGGACTGCCCTGCATGAGGCGGCGCAGCGCGTGCAACTGCAACAAAAAACGAAGTCAGAATGATGTAGATAAGCTGGGCATAATCTATTAAATTTGCATCTTAAGTGCATCTCGTTTTTAAAGATGCTTCAAATCTAAATCACGCTCGTGCAATATTGTTAATCCTCAAAATAAGCGCACTAGAGAAAAATCTCATAAAATTAAACCAACTACAATACACTCACACTCACACACACACACACACGCGGCAACAACAACGACAACATCGAGTCAATAACACTTAATCTACTCAATCTGTTTATCAATTGACTTCCGTCAGAAGCGCTTTTCATGACAACGTTGGCCGGGTTGAAGTTGATTGAGGGGTGGGTTGGGTTGGATTTTGGCTAACAGGCTTTGCCTAGGTGCCCGCTCAAGTGTAAATTAAGTTGTATGTGTGTGTGAGTGTGTGTGTGTGCAAGCGTCAGGGATGTCGCCATCCAAAAAGTATGCAACACTAAATGCCACTCAAGGCATTTCAGGACTCGCACCAAAATGTTGTGTGTGGCAAATGTTTAAGGAAAAGGAAAATTTCCTGTTAAAGTCGACTAACAAACACATAATTAAAAACCCGACTGTAATATACTCTGTACCTGCAGCAGCTGCGCTGCCGTAGCTTGCTTTGCTTTGGTCATAAGTTGACCAATAAATGGCGCCACCACTGGATTTTTATGTCGGTGTTCGGGTTCGAAACGGGATTCAGAAATAATTTTGTGTTTTGCCAATACAAAAAAAAAAACATTAACGTAAATCGGAACAACCTTATTTAATTACACTAGTTTACAAAACAATACAAATTTTGCGATCCCGAACATTTGGTAATAATTTCTTATGTAAGTCCCCCCGCTGAGTCCAAAAATCCGTTTCACAATTTTTAATAACATAGATATTTTGAATATTTGAGCTTTGTTTAAGTAAGAAAAAAGTTTCACAAAATTTCAAAATGCAACATATGCGACTTTTCAGCTCTCTACAATGTAAGTTTATCCAAAACTTTGAGACATTAGAATTGTTAGGCAATCTTTGAATTCCTCAAAAGAAGCAAAGAAATGGTTTATGTATTTGTCACGGACTCTTAATTTTCTAGCTCCTAAGCTAAAGATTTCAATTCATGTTTATAGGAATATTAAGTGAAGAATCGTTGATTATTTTATTCACTAGTTCCTTATAGCAATTTGTCTCTTCGCAAGCAGTTTTTTTTTTCAAAGGACAACAAACTAAGTTTTTTGGATTCAAATAAATGTGTGAGAAAGTTATTCTATTCTAAATCTATTCTACACTTTAAGATTCACTTTTTGATGTGAAACAACTTTAATTTCGGTACGGAAGATTTTAGTTGGAGTAAAATTTGATTTCATCGTCACGTGACGCTGCAGCGCTGCTCTGACGTTATGCATATTTTGAAAGTTCAAAAGAGGAGGGAATGTGGTGGAAAGATGAAGAAAACGGTGAGAAGTGGTGGGAAAGTGGGGGTGACTAAACAGTGACTGAACAGTGACTTAACAGTGACTTGATAGGGACTAAACAGTGACGACTGTGACTGAACAGTGCCTTGACAGTAACTTGAAGGTTACTAAACAGTGACTAAACAGTGACTTGAGGTTGACTAATCAGTGACTTGAAAGTGAGTACACAGTGACATGACAGTGACTAAACTGTTACTTGACGGTGACTAAACAGTGACTATACAGTGAATAGACTGTGACTTTAATGTGACTTGATAGTGACTTAACAGTGATGAAACAGTGACAAAACAATGACTAACCTGTGTCTTAAAAGTGACTTGACAGTGACTTAACAGAATTACATAACAGATGGAAGAACACAACACCCAGTGATCTTGTTCCAAAAAAAAACATTTTATTTAATCTCTGATCACATTTAAGTCTATTTCGAGTTCTCAGTTTGATTAAAATATATAGTATCTGATTAATATAGGAATGATCATAAATAATACAATTGTCGGAAGAAAAAGGGACCCTAGCTGCGACTCTTCATCAAGAGTCGTTTATATCCCGTTTTTCAGAACAGTTTCGACTCATTTTCGAGTAATTTGGGAGTATTTTTTTGGGAGTATCAATAAGCCAATGAGTACCAATACTCCGATATTCATTAAGTTGCACTAAAAACTTATTTCTTTTTTTTTCATCATTAAAATATCTCGAATATGACTCGGTAAGGTGATTCTTGTTCAAATGATCTTCCAAATGTTACTTGGGTTGTTGGTATTACTACTTCTTGTTTTCTTTTTTTCAAAGATTGTGATTGCGGAATTAATTACCCTTAAGAAAGCTTGTGCTTTTGAAATTAAGCCCTTAAATTTAGGATCAGGTTTCACATCAAAGCCTCGTGAGTGTTCACCACATGCACACCTTATTTTTTTTTAATTTCTTTTTCACATTTTTCAGCTTCTTTGGATGAGGAATGAAATACTTTTTTCTGATATATCCGTTTTAAGCGAAAATAAACCGGGTTCGAAATTATCCAATGGATCCCAAAAAAGGATAGTTAACTATCCAGTCCAAATGGATGCCGAAATCATCCTGAAAACTGTCCTTTTTTCTTAGTGTAAGAACTTTCTAATTGTGTACGGACATTCAATCCTTAAAACACCAAAACAAAAACCTGTAGTAGTAGTAGTGTTTTACTTTATTCACAAAATATGGAATCAAAGTGTACATAGTTGGAGACCTACAGTCCCAATAGCCACACACTCGTACTACACTCGGATTCCCCGCTCGTCGCGAGATACCGAATCGTTCTGAGGTTGTGACTAAAGTAGGGTTACACATTTCAATAAAATAAGATAACTCAGATTTGGCTTAAAGCCGTCAGCTGTTACGATAATTAATTTGCTAAAATACAATTTGTTTACCTATGCGGTTTACGACTATACTAAAAATCTTCAGACATTATACGATTTCTATATGTTGATAGTTCTAAAAGAAATTTAAAAAGGAATATTCAAATTTTCTCAGTTTAGAATTTCAATGGCTCGTTGTTCACCTAATACTCCTTGCTTCCAATTTACCTTTCTAATTTCTTGTAAAATTGGGCAAACTGCGATGAAGTGAAACGCGTCTTCCTTAGCGTTCAAATTACAGAGGGTGCAGATGACTTCCGTGTCGTTGACATATGGGCGGGAACGTAGGTTCAGCATTTCACATCTAGCTCTGAATACTAATGATATTTGGCTAAGGCTGTTTTTGTCGTGAAGATAGTGGTTTTCCCCCAATGAGTAGCTTAGTTGTCTGTAAAGTATCCTCGACGAGCTGCACCTAGCTTGCTGAATAAAAGCAGAGTGTGATTTTTGATCGGTTCCCTGCAATATTATTTGATGAGAATCCCTCCCACGTATTTGAATTAGGTCAACTCCAAATTAGCATTAAATTCTTCTGCAAGTGTTCTCCATGTTTCGAAGCACTGGCTCCGACTCGACAGCAGGGATTTGGCAACAACGGACGCTAAGCGGGTTTCAGGCATTTGAAAAACTTTCCTTATATAAGCAAAATGTAATCCTAGTGTTTGGGTATAGAGGGTCGAAAGTCCAGTTTCCACAATTAGGGCATAATTGCGTGTTGCGTGGTAACCTAAAAATTTCTTAATGAAAAATCGAAGAAGCTTCTTCACTTCGTCATATTCACGAAAACCCCAAACCTGGGCAGCATATAGCATGAATGACCGAACAGTGGCTTCAAACATTCTATATTTCACACTTGGTAGTACGTTTGGTTTTCCCAGCAGCGTATTCCATGTACAATTGAGGGCCTTGATAGCATCTCGAAGTTTCAGCTGAAGATGGGTTTTAAAGGACATGTTGGACGTGACGGTAACTCCCAAATACGTAAACTCTTTGACTCGTTCGATTACAAATGTATTCAGGTAACAGATTTCTTCTGTAACCTGTATGTTCGCAATTACGTAGTTATCACGAAAACTAGCAAAATTAATAAAGGTAATCATTCTTGTTCTCAATACCACTTCTCACAGTTTAAGATACCAAAATCTTAAAATATTACAGTCGGAATTTTTTAGTTTAACATTTTGTGAATTTGTGTTGATTACATTGAATTGTAACTCTCCACCGACCTCAAGCCAGCCAAAATGCAAAAACTTTGACAAAAAAACAGGTCGCTAAAACCCATATAAGTATGATATAATGGACGGCATGCCATAATGTTTGCAATAAAAACCAAAAAAACGGTTTCCCTATTGAAAAACAAACAAAAACAAATACCCTGTGTATTTACAAAACAACGCCGTGACTCTGCTATGGAGGATCATTGGACAGATTGTTCAACCACCTTGCGGAGCTCAAAGGCAAAAGAAATTAATTACAACAATTGGAAAAGCAAAAGCAACACGTTCAAATAAACATAGCAGAATTCTAGGCTGAATCGTGGTCTCGTCCCATAGCAAATTGGAATCCCCAACTCGTTATTCGGCGATATGAAGATTTATAAGGAGTCTGTGTGGTCGTTTTGAATGTGAATATGCAATACAAAAGTCCGCTGATGATAAGATGTGGTTATCTTTGAAACAGCGATCGTTGTACAGACATACCAATTGCTATTCCAAATTGTTGTAATTAATCTCTGTTGATTTGTGTTGATTACATTGAATTGTAACTCTCCACCGACCTCAAGCCAGCCAAAATGCAAAAAAAAAAAAAAATGTTGTGAAAAAGTGAAAACCATTTGAAAACCCATTTCGATAGGCATTTCTCAATCGATAGCCGTCTATCGTTGGTCAAAGCGTCACAGAGTCCATTAAATAGTGATAATTTATTACAAAATCGAGTTAATTTCACATGTGACTAATAATTTTAATGCGCTGGCACCTCAGCAGATGTAAGTTGGCCGATTACATTTCGGAATAATGTTATTATTCAATTTGTTTAGATTCCGAACCGATTTGCAGCCCTGCTAATTACTATCTAAGCGCGATACAACCGGGTTTCTATGTATCTCGCATCTCTGTCCCTTCGCCATTGTGCTACACTCATTCTTACCGGCAACATGTCGTCTTCAATAAACCGAACCACATATTTGTAACTAATTTGATTTAATAATAATATTATTATTAATAAATATAATATTACGGGAAGGCGTGGCCTTCAGCGATAGCTTGTCATTAAAATCGATCCCTCCCCCAGTGATCAGGTCGGAAGCGAATCTAGGTTCCCGATTCTTGTTCTTTATGCGAAACAGTTATTTTCTTGCCATCGATCCGTAGGTCGTTTCCCCAACTCGTAATGCCCAGAATTTGGAGGTTCCAACTGCTGTCGTGTGTTTTTATTCGAACCTCCGGATGGATTTCCACAGTATTTCATCTCTTAACAGCGATCGAATTAACATTAACAGAGTTATAGGCAAACAATGTTTCATGGCTGCAGCGCTAACAGCAGCGACTTGAGTGCTTTCTTTCTTCCTCTTTTCGTTTTGCTTTTGACTGATGGCCAGAGCTAATGTTTATTAATTAGTATGACGCCATACCGTTGTCTCCATCTGTTTTATTAGCTAATTTCATTTAAGTTTAAAATTAAGTTGCAACAAAGTGGATAGGAAGTATCCATAACTCAAAGCAGGTGGAAAAAAAAGAGAAGAAGGAAAAAAATTTAACGCAAATGTTTATTAAGTGCAGTGCTGTAATAAAGACGCCAACATGCATGCCACATCAGCAGAGGGGGTGGGGGGTAGGGGGAGGGTGGGTTAGCTGGCCAGCGGCGTACGTGTAAACAATGTAAACAGTGGGAAAGATAGAAAGAGAGGAAAGCGCAAAACACACACACACGACTGTTGCATCCGAGGCAGACTCATAAAAACTTCAACAAGCTCAATGGCACCCATGGGCACATGATTACAACTTGTGGCAGCCATGGAGGACCAGGACCAAGCCAGACAGCGAGACGGCGATGTAATTTAGTGGCTGCATGGCAACGAGCAGGTGGCGGAGCAGGAGGGGCAACTGCACCTTGCTGGCAAAACATAATTTACCAAATTAAAGTAACACCGAGAGAGGAAGAGGGAGACAGGAAGCTGTGCTACATGAGCTGAAATTGCAATTAACCCATTAACGTTCACTCTGTCCACACACACACACACACACACACACACACACACACACACACAGACAGAGTCAGCTTCGGTGGGTTAACAATATTAAAAAAACTTAAGAAGTTTTTGTTAGACTTCAAGTTATTCTAGAAAAGTTTTTAACTAACTAAATCCACTTTGCTTTCAAAAACTATTTAGCTTTAGTTAGACGGCGCAACAAGTGCCACTGCCTCGCTTCGAAGTGACTTAAAACAAAGTTAATTTGTAATGGCATAAGCAGACGGCGCTACAAGTGCAGTGAAACCATCATAAGGCACCTCCACCGAACTCTATTGAAGCCTGTTTAGCCTAATCTTCCATTAGTATGGCCAGGTCCTAGTGGAAATAGTTTGACCGTTTTTAGGAGAATCTCCTGTCTTTTGCTTACATTGCTCTAGCTTGAACACTTTACTCAAAAATATATAAAAAATATATTAGGTAGTTTTTCACAATTTTCAATTCCTTTGGATATGAACATTTACCCTGGTTGCCGCATACCAACCGAAAGATTTGATCGCTCTCACCTGTTGCTTGGTTATATAGATGGGCTTATTGAGCACCACCCAGGTGACCGTCTCGTGACAAGCGGGCGCTGTTGTTGAACCATCATAGGTCATATAGTGATCCGTGTCTGGCAATAGCCCACGTATCGACAGACGCTTCACAAAAGCCTCATCACCGCCATAGCGAATGCGTTCCAATTGATCCGTTAGCATGCGCAGCTCTGGATTGGAGAGATCGCCCAGCTGGATGGGGGAAAAACGAATATGGAAAAGTTACCAGGGCGAAGCTCTCTCTTATGCAAAATAATCTTACCTGCAGCAATACGGAGACACCGACAATGCCTTGGGCACGATTGAGGGCATCTGAGAAATTTGCATATAACTGTGAATTGTAGCCAAATATTTGTATCTGCGGATGGGAAAAGAGAGAGTTGTGTGTTGGTGAATGAGCGACTTGATTGTGACTGGAAGGAAATGGATTTCTTTCTGACCGCCCTCAAGCTGCTGTTTGCTTTTGTGGCCAAACTTTATTGTTGCTCAATTTAAGCCCAAATGCATACAGAAGAGGGTGTGGGGCCAGGGGCGGGGCCCGAGGATGGACCATGGACAGCAAAGCGTTCGCCTTGTTTCGCATAAATTGCCACAAAATAATCCCAACTATCAACAAAATGCAGACAAATACAAATACATGTAGGCAAACACACACACACACACACACATCCCCACACAAGATCAAGCGGAACAACAACAAATATTTTGCTTTCAGCCAACAACATGAAGGTGGAAAGAGACTTGGGAAGGGGAACCACACCCACACAGCATTCTCGCTCGTTCATACATAAATATGCATTTGCACTTTTGTTTCCCGTCGACAGTAAAACGCCTACAGAAGAAGAAGAACAAGAACCACAAAGCGAATCCCTAGTAAATGTCCTAACGAGGCGTGCTCAAAAAGTTATTGTAATTATGAAGTCAAGATGTAAATATGTACAGATATGTCGATATTTTAAAGAAATCGGATGATGGTCACACTTTGTAAAATGGACAGAGCAGTAGACAAACCGTGGACACAAACCCTGTAGAGACAAAGAAAGGAGGAAGGAATGTGGAAGGAAGGAGGAAGGAAGGAGGAAGGAAGGAGGAAGGAAGGAGGAAGGAGGAAGAAAGGAGGAAGGAGGAAGGAAGGAAGGAGGAAGAAAGAAAGGAGGAAGGAAGAAAGGAAGAAAGGAAGGAGGAAAGAATTAGGAAGAAATGAGGAAGAAGGGAGGAAGGAAGGAAGGAGGAAAGAAGGAAGGAAGGAGGAAGAAAGGAGGAAGGAAGGAGGAAGGAAGGAGGAAGGAAGGAGGAAGGAAGAGGAAGGAAGGAGGAAGGAAGGAGGAAGGAAGGGGAAAGGAAGGAGGAAGGAAGGAAGGAAGGAAGGAGGATGGAAGGAGGAAGGAAGGAAGGAGGTAGGAAGAAAGAAGAAAGGAAGGAGGAAAGAATTAGGAAGAAATGAGGAAGAAGGAAGGACGAGGATGAAGGGAGGAAGGAAGGAGTAAGGAAGGAGGCAGAAAAGAGAAAGAAAGGAGGAAGGAAGGGAGGAAGGAAGGAGGAAGAAAGGAGGAAGAAGAAGGAAGGAAGAGGAAGGAAAGGAGGAGGAAGAAGGATTAGGAAGAAAGGAGGAAGGAAGGGAAGAAGAAGGAAGGAGGAAGAAGGGAGGAAGGATGAAGATATAAGAATTAAAACAAGGAAGAGAAGGGAGGAAGGAAGAAGGAAGAAAGGAGGAAGAAAGGAGGAAGAAAGGAGGTAGGGAGAAAGGAAGGGAGGAAAGAAGGAGGAAGAAATGAGGAAGAAGGAGGAGAGGATAGAAGGAGGAAGGAAGGAGGAAGGAAGGAGGAAGAAAAGAGAAAGAAAGGAGGAAGGAAGGGAGGAAAGAAGGAGGAAGGAAGAATGATAGGAGGAAGTAAGAAGGAAGGAAGGAGGAAGGAAGTAAGGAGGAGTGAAGAAGGATTAAAGAAGGACGAAGGAAGGAAGAAGAAGTAAGGAAGGAGGAAGAAGGGAGGAAGGAAGGAGGAAGGAAGAGATTTGAAGAAGATATCAAAGAATTAAAAACAAGGAATGAGAAGGGATGGAAGGAAGAAGGAATAAAGGAAAACAGAAGGAAAGGCGGCTAAAAGAAGCAAGGAGAAATGAAAGAAGAAAAGAAATAGGAAGGAAGAAGTTAAGAAGAAAAAAGAGAGAAGAGAGAAGAAATAAAAAAAGGATTAATGAAAGAAGGCGGAAGAAAGGAAAAAAGGAGAAAGGAAAGAGGGAGGAATTAAGGAAAAAGAAAGAAAAAAGGATTAAGGAGGGATAAAAAAAGGAAGGCAACTATCATTTTTAAATAAGGAGGGATGGAATGAAGAGGGATGGAAGGAGGAGGGAATAAAGGAAAACAGGAGGAAAAACAGCAGGAAGAAAGAAGGAATAAATGGAAAGGAAGGGTGACAGAATTAGGAAAGGATGAATGAAAAAAGTTGGAAGGAAGGAAAAGCGGAGAAAGGAAAAATGGAGGTATTAAGAAAGAAGAAAGAAAAAAAGGATTAAGGAGGAATAAAGAAATGAAGGCAGTTATAATTTTTTGCTGAGTTTTATTTTTGTTCGGAAAGATACAAATTTAGAACTCTATAAACCGCCCATTCAGCTGTTTGGGTCGCTTACATGTGTACATGGATTTTGGGGGATTTTGGTGTAGGCTATGTATGTATGTGTGTGTGTGTGTGTGAGTGCATTCATTGGTTGACCAGACGCACAAGAGCGGAAGGAAATGCTGCAGACAATAGTGAAAATAATAAAAATAATAATAATAATAGTAGCAGAGCAGAAAGCAAAGACCACACACACATACAGCGGGCGGTGGGCGTGTCAGAGCCGTAGGCACACACACACACACACACACACTCACACACGGCAGTTAATCGTTGTCCGGTCCCAGGACTCTACAATTTTTTAAATTGCTCCAAACCAAGAGAACAAAAAACCACGCATAAAAAGAGCAGAGTAGAAACAGAAAGAGCAAACCGAAGAATGCATTTAAATATGAGAAAGAGAAAAAAAATATAGAAAAACAAATGCTGCAATTTTAATGTACGCCCGAGTAAAGCAAATAAAATTTAAATTAAATTAAAATTTTCCAAAGTTGGACGGACGAAACACAAAAAAAAAAACCAAGAATGAAAATGGAAGGCAAATGCAAATGAAATTTTGACGTAGAAGATACTGGAGAGCAGCGGGCGGACGGAGGCATTGTGGCTGCTAGAACGCAGAATAAGTTATGTAATTCACACACAAAAGCTGATTGCTATGAGAATTACACAGAGTGTGTGCTGGAAAGGATCGGTTGAGATGCGGAGCAACTGCAGATGGAATTGAAGTTGTGAGTAAATTGAATATGTGCTTAACAAATGCATGAATAAACTAAAAATGGCCACAAAACTTTCGAAATTAAAATTTCACTTGAACTGCTTCCTCCCCCCCCCAAGCCTTTATTCAGTTGCTTAACAAATTATACTAAAAGTTCATCAGTAGAACTCTGCCTGAGTTTTTGTTTTGAGGTCTAATTAAACTCTTGTGCTTAATTGGTGTTAACCACTTATCAATAGAAAATAGCGGTAGATTGATTAAAACATAAGGTGAAAGCCTTTCGCCTGACCACACACACACAGAGAGAGAGATAGAGAGACATGTTTGTGTAAAAATTATACAATATTTAACCACAAACTAAAATGTTATACTTCCGTTTCATTAAACAGCAAAAGCGTGTGGCAGCAAATAAACATGGACAAAAACAACAACAACAACGACAACAGGGAGAGTAAGTACCAGCAAATAGCCGGACAACAGGGAAAGCTAACGGAGGGTGGGGCACAGGCAAAGAGGAGGAGGAGGTGGATGAAGGTTTGTTTGGCTGAGTGTTTAAGCAGAAGCAGGCCGCATACACAAAGCGAGCTGCTGGCATATTTCTTGCCACACACACACACACACACACAGACACACAGACAGACAGACAGAGGAGGCACAGGCACAGGCAACTTAATCAGATCAATTACACATGTTTTCACTGCATGGATTCCAAACGCAGACCAGTAAAAGAGGCAAAGGCTAGCAAATGTGAAACCAGCTGCAAACTTTGCCTTGGCTTGGCCTGGCTTAGGCTGTCCCTAACACACACACACACACACAAAGCACATAGGTGGTAAGCCAACTGGAACAGTGGGTCATCAGAGCTAAATTAAGAATAATATGAAATAAAGTGTTTATTAACTTATCAGATAAGAAAAGAACAATACAGGACCCAACATATTATCAACCCACAGCCAAAACGGCTTATCCTACAGATCGAAGATTTGGCATAGACCTTCGTTTAGTTATGCAGGCGCACTAAGAAAGAAAATTTGGAAAATTTGTCCGCGAAGTGGGTCAAAAAGTTAAAAAAAATTTGTACAGAGCGCGAAAGAGAGTGAGCATGAGAGGGATCACACTTACACAAATTGGGTATGTGTGCGAGGGGAAGGAGTGAAGAGCGGTGGAAGATGGAAAGGACAACAAGGACAAGGAAGGGTGGGAAAAGCGCGGTGAGCGGTAAAGAGGGGGTGTGGAAAATTGTGAATTGAAATTGAAGACTGCTGATGCTGCTCTAAAATGCACATTCTTCATATAATATCGCTAGACCACTAATTCACTAAGTGGTCGTGCGGGAGATGTATGTTTTCAGCATCCACTTGACGGAATTTTTTTAACGCGTATAAAATCTCGTTTATTTCATACATACAAATACATATTTATGAACGTGTGCATCGAGTTGAAGCGCCAATTTACACTCCACTTGCCACTTACTTGTCTGTGGGACTCTGAATGATGAGATTAAGCCTAAATTAACAATTAACTCTTGGGATAATTAACCAGGTGAATACTAGTTTAGCGCGTTACTTGATCCGAAGATTGTAGATTCGGGTCCTGTTACGGTCGCCATGTGTTATATTAATATTCCGTCCAACTTGATTTTAATTGATATTTAATTTAATAGAAAAGACGGATCCGTTATGTTTGTGGGATTGAGCGGCTAGTTACGACTGTGTGATTATGCTTAGCTAGCAATTTGGGCAGCCAGGGTTTGGTTGCATATAACTCCATTTGTTGCGACAATTACAATACAATATGGACCAGGTGCTTTCATAGCTTACAGTGGAAAGACTGGTCATATTCGAGCAAATGCTTATTGAGAGAACAAGTAGCAAAAAGTAAATTATAGAACAAACATATTCTCTCTCTTTTTAGAGAGCTATGAGCTCCCATTTAAAGCACCACTTACCTAGATTGTCATGACGACAAGTGAAACGTTTTTTAAAATCATAGAATTTGCCAATTTTTATAGTGAGTTTGGCTTATCGCGAATATTGAATAGTTGGCAATGGAAAGACGGGTAAATACGAGGTGTGTCTGTCGATCGGCTTATTATGATATTGACATTATTGGTACAAGTAAACGGGTGGTGGGGGGTAAACAAGGACAAGACAAAGTATGTCGCGTATGGTCTACGCGTCTTGGACCATCTGTTACAATGGGAGAATACAACTTTAAGATTGTAAAAGAAATTTTTCTACCTCGGAATAATAATAACCAGCGATCATAACATCAGTCTGGAAATACTACGGGCTCAGTAGGGAGTTGAAGAGCAGAGGGCTATACAAGACGTTTATTATCCCAGTCCTGCAATATAACACAGAAACATCGAGCGAAAAAATTTTCGAAAAATTTATGCAACTTCAAATGAAGGCAATAATTTTCGCATCCAAATGAATTCATACACTCAGAAAAAAAACCAAGAGCTTTGTACTTGAATCAAGTATGAACGGTGTCAATAGTACGGTAAGAACGAAAATACTTGATTCAAGTACGAAATCCTTATTTCAAGTACTATTTTTTCAATCCCAAAATACTTGTTTAAAGACTGTTTCGGGATATTTTAAGTACATTTCGAACTATTATAAGATCTTTGTTAAGGTCTTAAATACAGCCCGATTTACTCTCCAAATAAGTGCAAAAAGGTTCTTCATCGATGTCTTATAATTCAAAAGTCAACCCCAATCCATGTTTGAAGCAACAAAATACTTCAAAAAATAAGTACAAAATGTTCTTGGTCTAAGCCTATAAAGGTCTCTATATAATATCAAAATCTAAGGACCAAGATGTTCATACTGTAAGTCGAAAATCTACCCACACTCCATTACCAAAGTGTTAGAACCAGGAGGGAATTTTAAGAACAGAATCAACGTAAAATAATTCGCTGCTTTCGTAGCACACTTTTTGGAGCTCGCATGGTAAGTCTATTATGTACTTAATCCAAGAAATTTTGTACTTGAACTAAGTACAATATTTCTTAAATTATTAGTCTAACTCTAAGTACGAAATGTACTTGATTCAAGAACGTTTGTTCTCATTTGAATAATTTTAACAGTCGTTTTTCTAATCGAGTATGTTTCGTAATTAGTTTAAGTACATTTAAGAACAAAACATACTTAAAATTTCAAGTACAAAACGGCATTAGTTCTATCCCGATTGGTCTAGAATTATCCCGGTCGTTTTTTTCTGAGTGTACTGTATACTCTTGTATAATTGTGTAATTGTAAGGCGAAAGACTTTTGAAGAAAAGGCGCGAACGGACGACAGAAACTAAAACGGGAAAACCAGGTTCGACAAGGCCCTCTTAAACGCGCGCGCACACATGCGGCGGAAAGATGAACTGACGGCTGAACATGATATTTTAGTACGTCAGCAAGCCGAAATAAACAAACATGCTTGATTGATTCCGCAAAGCTGAGCTTACAACTGAATTTTTAGGATCACTCCAGTAAAAAAAAATAGTAAAAATATTTTTAAAATTATGATTGAGGTTCAGACCAGAATAGTGACAATTTTGCGACGATTTCAGCTTGACTTATCAAGTCGCCAGTTCGGAAAACGTGATTTAAAGATAAATGCTTTTAAAGTTTGAAGTCTTGTGAAAATTGCTATATTTAGATATGATAGATGCTATATAGATGTTCTCAACTATCCAAGCTCCTATAGACCTATCTGCCTCCTAAATACGGTTGGTAAGGTACTGGAGAAGCTCCTAAGTCAAAGACTCGACGAGGCCATCAGTGCAGCTGGAGGGCTTTCGCCAAACCAGTTCGGTTTTCGGAAGGCAAAGTCAACGGTGGATGCGATTGACAAAGTGGTCACAATTGCACGCAGTGCTATTAAGGGCTCAAGCTGGAAACGAGGATCCAAGGAGTACTGTCTGGTGGTCACCCCAGACGTGAAAAACGCGTTTAACAGCGCTGACTGGAACCGAATAATAAGCGCTTTAGGTGAATTTGGTGTTCCGCATTACCTCCAGGCCATAATTAGATCGTACTTCAGTGGCAGAGTTCTTACGTACTCCACGGCAGACGGAAATAAAACTCACGAGGTATCTTCAGGTGTTCCACAAGGCTCCGTGCTGGGACCTGTCCTATGGAATGCCATGTACGACGGGGTTCTCCGCCTTCCTCTTCCTCCAGGAGTTCACTTAGTCGGTTTTGCGGATGATGTGGCACTTGTTGCTGTGGGCAAAGTGCTTCGAAGGACAGAAGAGGCGTGCAACGCTGGCATTGAGCGTATCCACCAATGGCTTACCGTGGCGGGCCTCGAGCTAGCGGCGCAGAAGACAGAGGCGGTGCTTAAAAGCAGCCGTAAGAAGGTGGAATCAGCTTGGGTCAGTGTTAATGGCACAGCAATCAAATCCAAAAGAGCCGTTAAATATCTTGGAGTAATGCTGGACACAAGGCTGTGTTTCCGAGAACATCTGGCGTACGTCGGAGAGAAGGCAGCAAAATCAAGCAGCGCCTTAGCTAGAATCATGCTGAACACACGCGGACCAAAACAGGGGCGAAGACCACGTTTGGCGAGTGTCACTTAGGCCACTATCCTATATGCGGCGCCAATCTGGCATCGTTCTATGAAATTCGCTAGCTTCATAAGAGGCGTATGTGGGACGTACCGTCTAAGTGCGCACAGGATGTCTTCTGCGTACCGTACGGTGTCAGAGGATGCTGCATTGGTCATTGCCGGGATGATTCCACTTAGCGAGCTGGCCACAGAGGCAAATGAGAGGTACAGGGCTGCACGGTTGAGTGGCGCAATTGAACCCAGCAGGCTTACACATCTGCAGGAAGAGAGGCAGCGGAGCATTGACAAGTGGCAACAACGTTGGGACCTATCCACTAAGGGGCGCTGGACCCATAGCCTAATCCCGAAGCTATGGCCATGGCTGTCTAGGAAACATGGTGAGGTGAACTTTCACCTAACTCAGCTTCTTAATTGGCACGGCTGTTTTAGAAGCTACCTGAAAAGAGTCGGCCATGATGATAGCGAGGAGTGCACATACTGCGAAGAAGGCCCGTCTTGTTCGTATGTAAAAGGTTTGAGACCGAAAGGGCGGAACTATCCAGGGTGATGGGTGCCGATATTAGTCCCATACATGCTGATGTCGAAAGAAAACTGGGATGCTACTTGTGAGTTCGCAGCTACCATTAGGGCTAAGCTTCGGAGACTGGATGTGCAACGTAAAACCAGGGAGTAGGCGGGTCATCAAATCGGCGAAGCAATGCCTTGCGGCCGTCCCGCAGGTTTAAGATGTTTCTGTCTAATTTTCTGTACCACGTATTTTTAAGGTAACAATAAAGGAATTAAAAAAAAAAAAACTATCCACGCTTAAAAAAATGCCAGAAAACAAAATCGAAAAAAAAATGTTTGGCACATGGAGAATATCCCCTTAAGATGGGTGTGAACAACTGGTGCGAGCTCGCACGAAACAGCAGCGACTGGAGGGCATAAACAGCTACGATCGATGCCCTTACGCGATTGTGAAACATTTCTGGGCCTGGGAAGGAGAGAATAGAAGACAGGTAACTAGAAGGTGTCGCTGGAGGGAAGAGATGAGAATAGAATATGGAAGTTTAGAGTGAATTGAAGACAGGCAAATAGGAGGTGCTTGTCAAACGGACCCAAAAATTGCCAATTATACAAAAATTGATAAGTGTTTTTCAACTGTTTTTCTTCCTTTTTACCCACTGTGCTTGAACCATTTTGTGGTATGAGTGTGTTGTTTTAGCTGGTTGACTTGGCTTTCGTGTTGCACTGACCGGGCACAACGTTAACGTTGGCACATGGCATGACCAGGGCAGGGCTAAATAGTCTGGGACTAGGCCCGAGAACATGGCCTCATGTCAACACTTTGCCAATCCCTTCCAACCCGCCCAGAACAATCCGCCTCCGTTGGCTGGCCAAGTCGTCTGTCAGTTTTCTAGACAAATGAAGCAAATTAGCTTAACAACGCACTGGGGACATTGTCAAACACATGGGAGCATACACACTAGCTACTCTGGATGATGATGATGATGATGATGCACTTGTAGCACTTGCTGCCTAATTATGCGCTGCACAAACAGCAACTGCAACTGCAGCCACATGAAGAGATCACAAAAAGAGCAAATGTCGAATGGACCGAAATCGGCTTAGACTTGCCAAACCAATTTCCTCCACATTAGCGACTCAGCCGCACGAATAGCGCTTTAATCGCTGGCAAAACCCTTTAAATGGATTTGAGCACAAGGAAGGGTTAGATTTTAGCCGAAATTACAACACGACCTCATTAGCAGCAAATATTTTGGCTTTCGTTCGTTTAATCTGTCCCCCAACCCCCTGTCGGTGAGTGCGGAGCACAGATACAGGCTACAGTTACACACAGACTACACAGGATACACAGGATACATTTGTATATTTAAGTACTTCATGGTTAGCGCGTAAATTAATGGTTAAGCCATCGTCGGTTGCCGTTGCCGTTGCTGGCTACTGGTCGCTGGTCGTTTTGGGTTGCCACGCGATGGATGGCAACCGCAGGTAGGGCAGTCCAACACGCTGGCCCCCACAGGTGGAGTTCACAGTCCATTAGGGCACAAACTGAGCTAGAGGCGGCCGCGTGATCGATTTAACAATTCGCAGAATTCTGCGAAGGGCTGTGAATTATTCCCTGGGAATAGAGTGAGAAATTGCGTGACAAGCGAGTGGAGGGAGGGAGGGGGGGAGGAGAAGAAATGCAGAAATTGCGGTGCTGGTTAGGGAGGGAAAAATTATACAAACGAAAACACCGCTTTGAGAGTTTGTCCGCAATTTCGAACAAATTTCACTCTTGATTTTATCCTGTTTCGGTGTGGAATTTGGTAAAAAAAAACAAACTAAAAAATTTAAATAAAATTCTTGATTCTAGAAATTTTGTTCTTTACGCTTAGATAACATAAATAAATCTAGATCGTGCTTATTTTGAGCTCTAAATGTTCTTAAAAAAATCCCGAATTCCGGAATTTTTAAGAACGCTCTTGAATCAAGATATTCAGTACTTAAGTCAAGAATTTTCTGGCTATTTAAAGCTTTGAAACTGTAACTTCTAGATTTAAGTACGAAAATTCTGGATTTTTCTCTGTGTTTCAACAATGCAACCACCACTGTCTACCAAACGTAACACCGCAAATCCAATACAGTAGGTGTTTGTGTATGTGGGCGCAGTTTTCAGTGTACGTTTTGTAGTTAAGTCTCTTGTCTGTTGTTGCATCTATTATGTGTAACAACTCGACGGTAGTTGTTCCTTGTAGTTAGATTGTAGTTTACTCCAAGTTTGATGAGTGTTCGTTTTCCATACACTGTGTCGAGAGCGCACTTTTCTGTATGGTCGTTCGGATTTAAGATTTCGGATATGCTTCTTTTGCCTGCAACTTTAAGCTCTAATGATGAGCCATTTCAGACTACAGATTCGTGTTCAGCACACGAAAATCTTCTGGAATCAACAAAATCTAATTTTGTTGCCTTGAGTGATCTACACAAATCAACAAAGACTTATTACATTTGGATAGCAATTGGTTTGTCTGTACAGTAATGTTTCAAGGGCCTCCCGGTCTTCTTACAGCAGACTTTCCTTTGTTCTTCCTTCAATAAATACGAACTTCTTGTACCCTTCACTCCAACTTCGGTGTTTTTTGTCGGATCTTATTGTGCTTTTCAGAGTAGACATTGATGAGGCCCAAGTTTTATGTATTCAACGATATGTATACATTGGCAGGCTGTTGTAATGTTTCTTAACAATTTAAGCGCTGTCAATTTCAGCTCAACCAAATCTTATGTAGACCATTGATAAATGCAGACTAAGGAAGGAAGACAGGGTAACTTAATATTAATCAAATGTGAGCTGACTCACGCTCTCATCCCCAGTTCGCCCTTAACCCACTCCTTCGCCCACTCCACATCCAATCCCACAGCGAGTACGCTTAAATGATTAAATTTTAGCCACAAGACAAGTGCTAAATTACCACAAAACAGAACAAATCAAAATCACCAGTTTCCTTCGTCAGTTTCTTCCAGTTCCTCTCTCCTCCTCCTCCTGCTCCTCCCAAATCTGAGCATCCAATGACAACGCAACTGAAATCCAAGATATTGGGTGCTGGGCTGATGCTGCTGTTGTTGTTATTGTACTTGGGTTTGTGCGGATTTGTTTGGGATTAATTAAAATTGCCAATTACGAATTCATTAAGGCGGATCGGATTTTTCGGGACCTGTCTAGGCCAGGATAGCATCCAGTTTTGTTCTGCACTTACGAAATGCGCGCGACGCGACGCGGCTGAGCCAAAAGTAATTTAACCAAAATACATGGCATACTTTGCGGCGCATCGTTTGTCATAGTCGGAGCGAACTCCTCATCGTCAGTCGGAGACGAGTTTCTAATTAATTTGCGTTGACATTGGACGGCAGGCCGCGCTGCAACAACTGCAACTGCAACTGCTGACATGCAACAGATTTATGACGTTATTTTGTTTGTCTGCCAGACGAAAGAATGAAAGGAATGAATACAAGAGCGCCGCATGCAGCTGCCCAATGGGGAATGAAAACGAAAACGAAAAGGGTCTTGCTCTGACATTAGCAGAGCATTTCTTCCCCTTTGTTTAACTTGCCCCCCTGCCACACTGTATTTACATATTTTTAATAAACTGCTCGCAAATCAACTCAGGCCATCAAGTGTGTGTAAAGAAATCCTTCCCTCAGCCTTGAAACAAGGCAGAAAAAAAAGGGCAAACTCATATTTGCCAAACAACAAACAAGCACTCGCAGCAAACAAAAACAAGGAAGCACGCACGTGTGTACATTGTGTCAGGCCAAATAAAGCAGCGACGCGTCGTCCCAGGGTGAGCGACGACAGACGAGGTGTCTGTGAGCGAATCGCAGTGTCGCCGTCGCCATATGGCACCGAAATCTGTCACAGTTGGTCTTGAAAACCATGTAAATGTAATAAAGAAGCTAAAATATCATTCACTTTTCATACAAATAATAGTATACCATACAGTTACCTCAAATTCATCTCTCCATCCCAAATCTTCAAACTAATTGAGTGCAGTAATTTGATACGAAGTAAACATGGAATTTAGCACACTACAAATCTGCATTTGTAAAAATGCTCAAATAATATTTTATTATTCTAGATTGAAAATCTCTTTTTCGAGAATCTTGCAATCTTATAATTTCAAGATTGGAAAATCTTCAAGTGAGATTACAAATCTTAAAAACAAGATTTATCATCTAGTAACTTATCAACCGTCCTACAGTTTTCTGTAAAGCTTTAGTTAAAAAACTTCATAATATATATAAATGGAGAAATAGAAAATAATAATAAAAAAAAACAACTCGGCTCTCCTGGGACTCGAACCACAACCTTCTCGTTCCAATAAAGCTTTTGCCAGCCTCTTTACCGACTCGGCTATTTAAGGAAATTTTTTTTGCGCAGCCAGTTGCACGACAATGCCAGCTGAGTTCTTATACTACAACAAGTGACCTCCTAAAAATGAGGCTCAATAGCCGAGAGGGCTGAGTGGGTATGCAGTGTGGTCAATCACCTCGAGGTTCTCGGTTCAAGTCCGAGTACAGGTAGACTAATAATTAACATTTGTATAAGTTTTTCAGAAAGAAAAAATTGTAAATAACTAAATCAAACACAACACATAACATAAACATAATAACAGCTTAATTTAATTATACCCTTGCAAAGGGTATTATAATTTTGCCCAGAAGTTTGCAACGCATAGAAATATTCATTTCCGACCCTATAAACTATATATATTCTTGATCAGGGCGACGAGCTGAGTCGATTGAGCTTTGTCCGTCCGTCTGTCTGTTTCTACGCAAACTAGTCTCTCAGTTTTAAAGCTATCGAGCTGAAACTTTGCACAGAGTCTTCTTTTTATTGCACACTGCTAATATGTCGGAACCGACCGGATCGGATGACTATATCTTATAGCTGCCATAGGAACTATCGGTCGAAAAGTGGGTTTTTGTGAGAAAACTTTTTTGTTTTTAATGTAAACGCCTTCCGCTTCGACAATTATTAGTTTTATACGCTTTTAACACAGATTTGGAAGTTTTTGTCAAAATCGGATGACTATATCTTATAGCTGCCATAGAAACTATCGGCCGAAAAGTGGCTTTTATCAGAAAAAATGGTTTGTTTTAATGCTGACGTTCGTAAACTCTGTTGTATTAAAACATTTGCAAGGGTATTAAAACTTCGGCAAAGACGAAGTTAGCTTGGCCTTCTCGTTTTTTTTTTTTTGGTTTTTTCTTTTCATATTTAAAAATGAGATTGTTTTATCTTAAAGTCGAGTTTAAATGATCTTTATCCAAGATTGATGGATTAAGACTAAAATTGAGAATATAATCTTGGGTTAAGATTATTCGGTCTTAGTCGAACTTTTGATTCAAGATTATAATCATGATTTTAGATTGATTTTTTTCTAAGAGTTGATTGTTTTATGTGAACTATTATGTTCAATAAGGTTTTCATAAAGAATACTATGAAATTATCATTTTGGTCTAAGAGAATACCGTTGCATATTAACCCCTAAGGGGTTACCACAGAATCATCCAAAAATTCTCTTGGTTTCATTTAAATGGCAATATCATTTGACAGATTATAATTGGGTATTAGATTTTCACATTTCGACACGCAGATAGACCATTAAAGGCAATGAAATATAAAAATTGTGGAAATGTTAAATGTTTGCTAGACTTCCATATATGATTAAAAGTCAGCTGTCCTGGAGCGCGTTGCTAAGCTCCCTTAAAATTATAAACACAAAACGAAGAAGTGAGGATTTCATTAAAATTTCTATTTATCAAATCTTTAAACTCAGCTTAAAATTGAACAAATTTTGCAAACTTGTGGACTGCGTCTAATCTGAAATCCTAAAATCTCCATTTTACGAAACTTTCGATATTAATCTTCCTGAAAATCAAAGCTCATTAAAAATTTTTTTTTAAATTTCGCTTTTTATTTAACCGTCTGTAGTTGCCAACTATTTAATCTCCACGTAGATCTATACCAGGGTTCCCCAAGAAAAAAGCGCTAAAACGTGACTGTGTTTTTTAATGAACAATGAAGTATGACTTCGGCAAGTTAGTTCGTGCCGCCAGGGCTATCGCTGGGGAACTCTGATCTATACTCAACTCAAATTTCGTTTGAATTATAATTCCTATTTTCCGATATGAATTTGGGAATTTTCGCTATTGCTTGGACCGTTCCATCTGCACCTTTTAATCAAAACTCTAAAAAATAATAATACATTTTTTAAACTTCGCAATATTTTGAACCGATTGACCTACACCACCTATTTAAATCTTCACAATAATCGCGACTTATTAAATTTTGCAAATATTCGGGATTTTTTGAATTGCCTGACCTTTATTTCATGTACCCGTCTACAATTGACATCCATCAAATCTTCTTAAATATGAATATGAGCAAATTTCGCGGTCTTTTGGACCATTTAAATATATTTTTATAGCTATTCCCGCGCTATTCAGGGCGGGGTCTTAAATTAAAATCATAAGTTTGCAACTCATAGAAATATTCATTTCCGACCCTATAAACTATATATATTCTTGATCAGGGCGACGAGCTGAGTCGATTGAGCTTTGTCCGTCCGTCTGTCTGTTTCTACGCAAACTAGTCCCTCAGTTTTTAAGCTATCGAGCTGAAACTTTGCACAGAGTCTTCTTTTTACTGCACACTGCTAATATGTCGGAACCGGCCGGACCGGATGACTATGTCTTATAGCTGCCATAGGAACTATGGGTTAAAAAGTGTGTCTTTGTGAGAAAAACTTTTTTGTTTTTAATGTAAACGCCTCCCGCTTCAGCAATTATTAGTTTTATACGCTTTTACAAGGATTTGAAAGTTTTGGTCAAAATCGGAAGACTATTTCTTATAGCTGCCATAGGAACTATCGGTCGAAAAGTGGGTTTTATTTTGAAAAATTGTTTGTTTTAATGCTGACGTTCGTAAACTCTGTTATATTTTAATGTTATTCAATTTATAATATTAGGAGATTTTAATCTGCCTGCTTTCTCTTGGTCAGCTTGCGATGATTCAGCTGCTTTAGTTTCGTGCACCCAGAATGACATTGTTGATGGCCTTTTCGAGCTATCATTTAAGCAAGTTAATTCCATCCCTAATCACAACGGCCGATTTCTTGACTTGGTATTTGTATGTGTCATGTGTGATGTAACTATTGACCGAACTGCCCCCTTATCAGTTCCAGAAGATCTTCATCACCCAACAATCCAACTTTCGATCAATGGCCTGGGTCCTCCAAAGGTTCCCGCTTCTCCTCGCCGTAGGCGTTGTTTTCAAAAAGCCAATTTTTTAGGACTAATGGAGTCATTATCACTCATTGACTGGTCTTGTCTTGATGACCTAAGTCTCAATGATGGCTTAGAGTTATTTTATAACAATCTTTTCAATTTATTCGATGAGCATGTGCCAGTCTTTACTGTTAAATCTTCTAATAACCCCCCATGGTTTTCTCGTAGATTGACTTATCTAAAGAACGTCAGAAACAGACGATATAAGCGTTTTAAGCGGTCAGGCTTACAAACCGATTTCGCCGAATACTCTATTGCAAAGTCAAATTTTTTCCAACTGAACTCTGAGGTTTATAGAAATTACCTCATACGCTGTAAAGATAACTTTCGACGCAACCCAATGCTATTTTTATACTCTTGGAGAGGGTATATTAAAATTGTCCGGATGTTTGTAACGCATAGAAGGAAGCATCTCCGACCACATAAAGTATATATATTCTTGATCAGCATGACGAGCTGAGTTGATATAGCCATGTCCGTCTGTCCGTCCGTCTGTCCGTCTGTCCGTCCGTTCGTCCGTCTGTTTCTATGCTATCTCCTCCGTCAGTTTTAAAGCTATCTTAACCAAACTTCGCACGAAGTCTTTTGGTATAAATACGCTGCACATTTGTCGGAACCGGCCGGATCGGATGACTATAGCATATAGCTGCCATAGGAACGATCGGTTGAAAAACTAGTTTTAGTGAGAAAAACTTTTTTGTTTTTAGTGCTATTGCTCCCAACGCTCAAATTAATAAGTTTTTAATGATTTCACATAATTTCATCAAGCCTTGTCAAAATCGGACAACTATATAGTATAGCTGCCATACAAAAGTTAGGTCTGAAAAAAAGTCTTAGTGAGAAAAACTTTTTTGTTTTCAATGTGATAGCTCCCAACGCCCGTATTTATAAGTTTTCAATGATTTTACATAATTTCAACAAGAATTTTCGAAATCGGACCACTATATAGTATAGCTGCCATACAAACTGTCAGGCATATATCAAGCTCCAAGGGTATATAAACTTCGGGCGAGCCGAAGTTAGCTTGCCTCTATTTTTTTCTTTTGTTAACTCTAAACGTAAGTCCAATTTATTTCCCCCATCCCTTTTTTTAAATAATAGTACAGCATCTGATGACTTGGGCATAGCAAACTTATTTGCCGAGTTCTTTCAGTCTACCTATTCATCTCATAGTTGTATCAGTGACTCTAATTATCCCTATACACTACCTCATACAGATTCCATAAATAAACCCATAATTCATGAGTCGGACGTTTTAAGGTGTCTTTCAACTATAAATTATTCGTTTGCTCCAGGCCCCGACATGATTCCCAGTTGTGTCCTTAAGACCTTAACTAAACTTTTTCGAATGTCGATTGACCAAAGCTTTTTCCACCCATTTGAAAGGAATCTTTTATCATCCCGCTGCACAAAAAGGGCGATAAGTCGAACATCGGAAACTATCGTGGCATTGCAAAACTCAGTGCTCTCCCAAAACTTTTTGAAAAACTGATCACTGAACAACTGCAGCATCAATGCCGTTCACTCATCTCGCCTTGTCAAATCTTCTGGAGTTCACTAAAGCAATTAGTCGCGGCTTTCTTAATCAATTTCAGACCGATGTCATCTTCACCGACTTTAGCAAAGCTTTTGACTCGGTCAATCATGGACTTCTTATTCATAAGTTGTCCGAATTTATTGATGTGGTTATCTTCCTATCTTTCAAACAGAAAACAACGAGTCATCTTTAATGATTTAACTTCTGAGATAGTTAGGGTTACTTCTGGTGTACCGCAAGGAAGTCACTTACTTTTTGGTTTGTTTATTAATGATCTACCTCAGGTTGTTAAGTCATCTCAAGTCCTTATATTCGCGGATGATGTTAAGCTGTCTTTGACGCTTTCTTCTCCCGATTCGTATAAATGTCTACAACTTGACCTAAATTATCTTCAATCTTGTTGCAACGTTAATATGCTTTATCTTAATCACGATAAATGCAAGTTCATGTCGTTTTACCACACTAAACCTGCTTTGAATACATACGCTATTGATCAAAGAGCTCTGGACCGTATTACAACAGTTCAGGATCTGGGGGTATTATTTGATCATAAGCTTTGCTTTAATGACCACATCAAAGGTAAGAGTTTGCTGGGTTTCATTAAGCGTTGGTCTAAGGAGTTTGAAGATCCATATATAACCAGGCTTCTCTACGTGTCTCTCGTTCGACCATCGCTAGAGTATTGCTCGTGCATCTGGTCCCCTCAATATAGCTTCTATCAATTTATACTAGAATCGGTTCAAAAACAGTTTCTTCTCTTTGCACTCAGGGGCTTAAAATGGGATACTGGTCGCCGTTTGCCTATATAGGCTACGACTTCTAAACTTGCCCACTCTAAAAGACCGCAGGACTAGTCAAGGTGTAATTTTTCTGCATAAGCTAATTGTTGGTGATGCAGATTCGTCTCTCCTCCTAAATCTTATGAAGTGGAACGTACCCTGCAGAACAACTCGCCGTTATCGTCCTTTGTCTTTGAAAGTATGCAGATCAAATTACGCTCGTCATGATCCTCTCCGAGTTCTGTGCGATAACTATAACGACCATTACCATATATTGTCGTTTCAATGCTCCCACTACATCAATTCATGCAATCTTTTAGCTTTTTTGTCTGCACCAAATTTGTAAATCTACTTTGCCGGCCAATCGATGTGAGCAAGGGCATATCGTAAAAAAGTTCTCCTTATTTGGTCGGTGCGGTAGATAATTATATTTATTTACTATTTCACACACACGTTATAATTATTACAAACAAGCAGTCAATTGCTTGTCTTCAAAGAAACAAATAAACAAATAAAACATTTGCAAGGGTATAAAAACTTCGGCAAAGACGAAGTTAGCTTGGCCTTCTCGTTTGAATTAGCGAAATAACCAAATTATTGTTCGAACCAGAACCTAGATTCAGCGACCTTCTGAACCCGCTCCAGGAACCTGAACCCAAAAAGGTTCTCAGGTTCGAACCCCGGAGTGAACCACTGCTCATATTTAGGAGGTTCGCAGCTCTAATTATGATATTGAAAAATATTATTTTGCTACTATAAAACTTATATTAAAATGTCTCTTTGATATAGAACAAAATAATTTTGGTATAAATAAATTATATTTCTACCATATCTCAGTGATATCAAAGATTTGTAGATAATATAGATGAAACAAAAAACTGCTGTTTTTGGAAGCTGGCATTGGATCCCAATGTTTGGTTCTCGCCGCCTTTACGAGGATACAATTATTGAAATTTAGCTATACGTTTTCTAAATTAGCAATTTATAGATATTTTAGATGTCACATGTGACTCCAAAAACGTATTGTCTTGGGATCAAAAACAAAAGTTTGTATGAGATGCGGTATCTATACGTATATGTAGTATCTTTGGTGATACTTTATTGTATTGAGAGTTATAAAACTGATATTATTGATTGGATATCTTATAAAAATACAAATAATTCTAAAAATATAATAATATACTTTTAAGATATTTTCAAACAAAATTTGTGAAAGGATTGCCAGTTCAGTGTAAAAGAAAAGTAAAAAAATCATGTGCGTTGAACACGGTTCCATAAATAAAATTTGTCTGCGTCCTGTCTGAGCTGCAGCAGGATTATACATTTGGCATAAAACACAATTGTTAACTCTTAATTCATTTCTAGTTAATTGTGTTCAACCCTTAAATACATTAGTTAAAAACACCTTCTAGCAGCTGTCGATGGGATTCTTTTCCAGGTTCTAGGTTTTCTTGAGGTGAATGATTTTTGGCAAACAGGCACAAAAGTGCTCAACCAAAGACAAAGGACTCTAAGACTTTGAACATGTTGAAGGCTGACGCCAAAGCCTTGATGATAACATTGAGGTTCAACTTCTACTTCAATTGCGGCTCCCATTCCAACCCTCCCACACACACACACAGCCTTTATGGCGTAAGGGAATAAAAAAAATATATATGGCAAACAGCAGCAGGGGCAGCGGGGGCGGGGGCGTTGACAGTTTTGACTTTTGCGACAAATCGACATTTGCTACGTTAAATGCTGATCAAATACACTTCCGCTCGTTTATCTGTGTAAATATTTGAGCAGGCAGGGCTAACAAGTTTACAGCAAGTACAACAATGGGCCGGGGCAATGAGACGCAAAAGAATGGAACGCAAGACGCCCGCCCCTCCGGGCACACAATTGAATTGTTAAAGAGGGCCACACAAATCTGTTGACAGGCCGACAACCGAAATAGAAGCAGAAACCAAATACAAAAAGGACGCACACACACACACCAGTGAGTCGAGAGGCACACTCACAAGTGTCAAAGTGTCCAAAAAGCTAAATTTAGGCACCCACAGAAAAAAACCCTAATTGAAATTGACAGCGAGTGGCTAGAGTGGGCCTGGATTTGGGGGGCACTCACCTCCGCTGGGAACGTGTAACCCTCCACGCTGTGCTCCGAGCCAAACTGATCGTTCAGGCCGTAATGCATGTGTATCTCATGGAAGCGATAGCGGTACGACAGGGGACCGCCCGATATGTTCACGGGCGTCTGCATGCCATCATAGTTGGCCACCGTGTCGTTGCCGGCGGTGAAGATGACACTGTGGCCGGTATTGCTGATCAGGCCGCTTATCTGGAAGAAACCGAGGCTTACACCACATTTCCCCTTCCCTCCTCCGCCCTGAGGGCCACTCACCCGGTGCTTGTCAATGTGCATGGGTCGCAGATTGGGATCGAACAGCAAGCGTTGCGGTTCCAAGTTCACCGGCGACTGGCGACGTCCCTTATTGCAGAGCGACCATTCCGGATTGATGAGACCCCAGAAGGCGGGACCTGAAAGAACAACAAAATACACTCCAGACTTTAGTTCATTAGCCCAAAAAGTGTGGCACACAATTTACAACTCAGTTGCCCGGTTATTGTTTTATAGTCAAATCGAGCCAGGTCCTGGCTCTCGTCGTGGTCTTCCTAGCAGGCAGACAAGATTTATGAACAATTTTTCGCCACAAACTATGCTAAAGTTTTATGTTTTTGTTTTTGCCACCTAGGCAAAGGAGTACGGGGGGGCAGAGGGCAAAAAAAAACTTTACCACAAAATGTGTAATGGCCAAAAGGGTGCACCGAACAGTTTTTGCTAAAGCCAAGTGAAGCTATTCAAAGTGCAAGAGATGGCAGCGTGATGCCACGAGTGATTTGAAGAAAACTGGAATAAAAATATGTGGAGTGACGATGTGCTTGTCGTGATGCGCGGAATAATAAACAAAGCCTTTCTTATGTATAACAGAAGCCGAAACCGTAAGCCTTAAGAGAAATAAGCCTTAACGGAGCCTGAACCGAAACTTAATTCTTCTTTGCGAAACGCAAACCGACGGACTTCGGCTCGTGGATGGCCTCCTTTGGTTTAGTCCTCCAATATTACTCTAAATATATTAAACAAAATATGTTGTTCCTATTTTTTGAGTTTAAGGCAACTTATTTGCTCAACAGGTTTCCTTCCTAAAGTAAGAGGGGTCTAGGTTCAGTTCAAAGGATTCTACTTTCTGCCATAGCTAAGATTCTTAAACTTATCATTTTCAGTCCACCTCATTGAGTAGTCACTTAAATAGAAAATGTAAACTGTTCATCAAGTGCTTGACAATTCAAATGCTCTTTTATGGTTCACTTTGTTCCTCTTTTAACAATCCTGTTTCTCAGCCTCTTTGACAAAGTAACCAATGCTTCCTTAGCGCTTGAGGTCAACCTAATCTTCTCAATCTCCTTAACGTGCGAGCAGGCTCCAGTTGTTCACACCAAGGTGAAATACTTGTAAAATAGTTTTCAAGAGTTTTTGGGCGAATCATGGAACGTCTGCTTTAAAACTAGAGAGAGAAGTGATCTGTATGGAATTGAATAGAAAACTTATGCTCGCATTGTAACTGGACGAAATAAATGCATGGTTTCAATATTTTTCGTTTTCTGGTATTTGTGTTTCTCACCTTAACGAATTTTAGCAAAGGAAGGCGGGTACACAAATCTCGCGGACTCCGAAATTATACAAGGTTAAGATCGGAATGGAGCGGAATAAACATGGCGGTTTCGGAACAGAACTTGCTACTCTTGGTTTGGGGAGGATCAAAGAGGAACGGAGGACTTTTGCTAACATTGTGAATTGCCAATTGCGGGTAAAGTATAAATCATAGATCTTTTCCAAAGACCAAATTGTATATCTATATTCATATAGTGATAAGACATTTCATATGATCATCGATCTGGAGCCAAAACTTCTTCAAAACTTCAAAATTACACAATAACTTCCGGTGTCATCTTTTATAAAGATAAAGATGCTGAAATAAATGCCAAATTGTTTAAATGGAATTTTAATATCCCTATACTAGCGATACTTAGTCCTTGGTTCCTCCCAGGGGGGCGAAACATTTCGTTATTTACACGTACACGACCCAAACGCTTGCCGAAGCTGAGACCAAAAGAGCAGGTTTTTGAACCACAATACTCTCTCACTTTTTGGCCTCGCTCTATATCTATAAAAAAAGTGTACTGACGGGCTGACTGACTGATTTACTGCACAGCCTAAACGGTAAGAGAAATATGGCTGTAATTTGGAGCGGAGTTCTGTTAGTGGGGAAGGTGCGTACTAAGACGGAGCCAACGAGGAAAATGGCCGGAAAATTATTTTTCTTCCAATTGGCTTCAACCTCGGTTTGTAAGGATGTAATACGAAATAATTTGAAATGTGATTTTCTGATGTTGGAAAATGTTACCCAAAGGTCGGAAAATTCTGCATAAAAAAGTATTTTCCATCCGATTTTCTTGAAACTCGGTTTGTAAGAACAGAATACGAAATGATTTAAAATGTGATTTTTCATATCCAAAAAACCGCCCCAGGTTGGCTTAAAACTCGGTTTGTAAAGATGTAATGCGAATTAATTTAAAAAGCGTCTTTCTAAAGTCGGAAAATTTTACCCGACTGCCGTAAAATTTCCGGCAAATTCTGCGAGAAGAAAACAATTTATCATCCGATTGGATTGAAGCTCGGTTTCAATTGATGAAATAGAAAAATGTGATTTTCCAATGTCGGAAAATCTGATCCCAGCGAGTGAAAAAGCGCATAAAATTCTGCATGCAAGAAAACTTTTATTTATCCGATTGGCTTACACGATAGAATACGAATTAATTTGAAGCATGATTTTCCAATGACGGAAATTCGGCACCAGGCGCGAAATTCCAGGACTTGAGACCTTGTTTGTAAGGATAAAATTCGCAATCATTTTAAGTGTGATTTTCCAATGATGGAAAATCCGACCAAGGTCTGATATTGGTTCTATACTGTCAAAGGCGCAGCGAAGCGCGACGGGTTATGTGCTCGTAAATTTATATGAGAGCATTGCACTATTCACAGATCGACGCTATTTCATAAGTTCATATAACAACAACCACAAAACCAAGGCAGTGAACAGAACTGGCTTGATACCGGAATTCCGTGTTCTTACTCAGAGCAACAAGGTGAAGGAATCATTTCCAACCCTATTATATATATATATATATTCTTCATCAGCATCATCAGCCGAGTCGATATAGCCTCAGATGTCAGAGATGACAACAAATAGAAATGTGGCATGTATAGGACACATCAAGCTTATTTCTAGTGAAAGTGAAATCTCCCACAGTCTTGTAGACAGATGGTTGGTCCTCTAAGAAATATTTAGTAATTAAAATAATTTATCGATTTGTCAAAAAATGATTAAGATCAGACAAACTGTACTCAAACTATGGCCAAAAGAAAGTTCGCTGCCTCAGCGGTGGCGCCATTTATTTGTCAGTATAGAAAATCCCTGTACCAGCATTCTATTTAAAATTGTAGAAAGATAATAGCAAGGGCCTTGGCTTTTGAGATCCTTTATTCCACACTTAAAATATGACGAAACTAAAAACTGCGTTTTTAACAATTTCGGGTTTTTTCCGAAGAGATATGGTCAGTAGGCTTCTGGTTTAATACAAATCTGGCAATATTATTAAAAGCAACGTTGAGTTTTTGCCTACTAACAGCATCACACTTTCCAAAAACTTTAATCCCATAGAACAACGCTGGAGTTAAGTATGCTTTCGCAATTGTGAGCATTGTCTTTTTTGGCATGAACGTTAAAGCTTATTTCTATGTCAAGAAAAAAACAAAAATTCTCTGATTTGCCAGAATTAAAGAAATTATTATATCATTACCAAAGGACTTCAAAGCTATGGCTTTGAATATTTATGACAAAACTTGTTTTTCTATTAGAATCATGGACCAAAGCTAGAGCCTAAAACTTTATCCAAAAACTTAAAACCTTCCATTTCAGAACAATTAAGTATTAGTATCGTAGTTTAAGCAAGTAAGAAAATCAGTCGAGCCCGACTGTAATATACTCAAAACCTGAACGATAGATGGCGGCACTACTTCGACCAAATGGTTAGGTCACGTTAACTATTTAGTTTAAAACACAGATTAGGTTTAAGTTCTGTTTATTGAAGACGGCGAGTTGCTGGTCAGAATGAGTGTCAACCTAGGCGGAGAGTTAAATGTTGTGTGTGTAAGTTAGAGATGTAAAATAATAGTGAGGCGGTGAGTTAGAGATTGTAAACCAGGATTGGAACAGGATGGACTGAGACCACCACAATAAGACAATGAGGAATTTTAAAACTGACCAATAGATGACGCCACTGCGGTCTGGGGGGTGAGAAGTAACAGTTTTTTTGGTCATAACTTAAGAATCGCTCATCTAATCTTTATTATGTGTGCTGCGAATTGATAAAAATGATCTGATTTCTCACTATCTCTAAAAGGTACGGACCATCTATCTTCAAAACTGTGGGAGATAAGACAATTTTTCCAAATTACGGAAGCGCAAGTTAAAATAAACTTGATCTGCCTGCAAGTATAAGAAGTATATGTCTCATACATGTCTTACCATTTCTGAGATCTGAGATTTTAGAATAAAATCTAGTAAAATCAAATTCTTTTTGCGTATTCTTTTAAAACTAAAAACTTTTTTCAGTGAATCTTCTTATTGTCATTAAGTAACCCTTTCCACCTTTAATCCAGCTGTCACGCTTCCATCTCTGAGGGAGTTTTTTTTGGCCCGAAGCAAAGTGAAGCTATTACCAAATTTGTCTGGCTGTCGTTTTCAGGTGTTGTGTCTTTGTGTTGAAATTGAGGTTTCGGTTGCCACAAAAGTACCTGGTCCTGAAGTGTTCCTATCCTTCAGTAGTTTCCGCTGAACAAAGTTTAATTAATAGCTCTCTGTGATGTAATAAACAGTATAATACGAAAATTAAATATAAATGGTTGCTTAAAGGTTAAATAATAAAAAAGCAACACTAAAAACAAGATTGAAAGATTAAATTGCATTTGGAGTAGCTTCAAAGCACTTGGCATAACTTTTGGCTGTCCTGAAAATTCATTGAACGTTCCTTATGGTTCCGAAGCATTTAATTGCAGTGGGCATTTAATATACAAGTAACTTGTGACAGCAAGAAAGTCTGCTGAAGAAAGAAACGGGAGGCCCTTGAAACTGTACTGCTCAGACATTACCAATTGATAATTGAACTCGCATCAACAGTTGACCTTCAGTCGGCTAAGCAAACACGTAAAAAAAGTATTTAAAAAAACCTTTAAGTTGAGCAAGTCTCTCAGAAGTTGAGGAAAAGAGTCCATTGGTATACGGTCGATTGAAAAGAAAACCGAATGCCGTTAAGTAGAATACATCCTACGTTAGCTGTTTATTTATTTTCAGCTCTACGTCACAGATCCCAGAATCCGAACAGAATTCACGTTACAAAACTTTTGAAAATAAATTTTTTTTAATTTTTGGGAATTTTTAAAAAAACTTTTTAAAGATTCCACCAATTTGTTTGGACATTTGCATACCCATATTTTCCATTCCCTGTGACTTTCAAGCATATTTATGGCTCAAATTTCTGCTAGCACATAAAGATAATAACGACAACTCTTGAGCTCAATGGCCATATCGAAGCAGGCTAACCGCAATCGCTGCCTTCCATCATAGATATGCCACGTACGCGCGTTTAACCGTTTGTTGACCTCAGCTAAGCTAAAGAGATGATTCCCTTAGATTTCGTCTGGCGTCTGGGCGAGTCAATGAGCCAATTGCCAAACGATTTTAGCAGCCATTAACAACATTAGTGGCTTCGCCTGCTGTCTGAGGCGCCTCGGGCCAGGCCACACGCCTCGTTGCATTTCGCTTCTGTACTTTTTTGTTTGTTTTTTTGTGAGTGCAAAATCACGTTAAACCAGCGGCACGAGCTCCTGTAGCTTTAGCTCTACAGCTCTAGGGAATTGCCAGTTCTCAATCGCAATTCGCCCGCTCATGTGTATGCAATGCTTATGCAAATTTATTTATGCCAAAAGAGACACAAAGTTTGCCTGGATTTCGGTTGCAATTTGTTGACAACACGTGTTACAAGTCCCGCTGGCTGAGCGACCTTACACGACTTCCCTCAAAGAAGGTCGCTGCACTAGGTGAAGATATTGGGCAAATGACGGGGATTACTAACCTGAGTGAGGCTAAAAAGACTTGGTCGTGATAGATTTCTAGTACAATTGGAATACAAATTATATTCTATTTAAATTAAAATATCAAGAACAGGGAATCAAACCGAAATCCGGTACGTACCGAAACTAACGTTTCGGTAAAAGGTTCTGTCTTGGTTCTGCTACTGTTTCGGTATTCGGTTCTGGTTCCGGTACCCTTTTATTTCGGTATCGTACCGGTACGTACCGGTATGGACCGGTAAACTTTTAAGACTTAAGTCAATCAAAGTGGGTAAGAAACAGTACACATGTATGTCAGAGCTGTAAAAGAATGATTCATTTTTGACTTTAAATCACAATGAATTAAAAAAATTGATTTAATTCAATTTTTCCCAATCAGAATTGAATTGATTTTAATTTAATTCAAATGAATTAGAAAATTTGTTTGTTCATTCATTTGATTTAAATCTGAAATAAATCAGCTTCATTCATTTTGTCACATTTTCTAGTTTAAAATAACTAATATTATGGTTTAACTTATCCAAATTCGTTACAATTAAACAGCAATGCGAAAAATATAATATATATACACTACATACCATGACATATGAATATACCACAAAATGTTCTAGTGGACGAAAAGGCCAAAAATGCTCCTACAGAAGATCCCTTCCAAGTTGTGAACTGGAGTCTAAAGAATGCAATATGTAAAATCTACAGATCTTTAAAGGACGGTTGGGATAAGGATTACGCCGACTTCGTTGCAAGTAAACTAAGAGGGTATTCCGACCTATTTCTATTTACGCTAAACAAACCATGGCTCAACACGAAAAACTGCAATCCAATAGCCAAAGATATAAAGTTATTAAATAGACCGCTCAGCGGAAACGCGTTGGATAATTATTCTCTAGCCAAAATGCATGCCTGTTTTATTGTTAACTTATCCAAATGCGTTACAGAAGATAGCAAACTAGACGCCATAGAGTATTATTATTTTATTAAATACAATACTAGTTGTAAAAGTTAGCTTTAGGTTTTTTTTTTAAATCATTAACTTTTAACAGCAGAAGCTTTTCAAAGTTCTCGTCTCCAAGACATCCACGTTTGGGTACATTTAAAATTGATGCGTAGGAAAACAGCCTCTCTACTGCAGCTGACGATGGAAGTGGTGTATTGAACTTTAAACGAGAAGGCCAAGCTAACTTCGTCTTTGCCGAAGTTTTAATACCATTGCAAATGTTTTAATACAACAGAGTTTACGAACGTCAGCATTAAAACAAACCATTTTTCTGATAAAACCAATTTTTCGACCGATAGTTTCAATGGCAGCTATAAGATATAGTCATCCGACTTTGACAAAAACTTCCAAATCTGTGTAAAAGCGTATAAAACTAATAATTGTCGAAGTAGAAGGCGTTTACATTAAAAATAAAAAAGTTTTCTCACAAAGACCCACTTTCGACTGATAGTTCCAATGGATCCGGTCGCTGCCGACATATTAGCAGTGTGCAGTAAAAAGAAGACTGTGCAAAGTTTCAGCTCGATAGCTTTAACTCAGCTCGTCGCCCTGATCAAGAATATATATAGTTTATAGGGTCAGAAATTAATATTTCTATGCGTTGCAAACTTCTGGCCAAAATTATAATACCCTTTGCAAGGGTATAAAAAGCCTTCTTAATTTGTGGATACTTGTTTGGCATATGTAACGACTTGCCGAGTCGGACAAATATGCCGAAAATTCTGATTCGGCTGGCTATATGGGAGCACTCAATGTCCGAAGTATCTAAAAATATAAAAGCCTTTAATATAGATAGTTATGCTCCACGATTTGATATTTACCAGCAAATGAAAAATCGAAGTATTCCTCAATATTAGAATCCGCACAGTTCATAGCTGCGTTGCATTCCAGAGACATTTTTATACTCTGTACCGAAGGTACATAGAGTATATTAAGTTTGTGCAAAAGTATGTATCAGGGAGAAGGAATCGTTCCCGACCATATAAAGTATATATATTCTTGATCAGCATCCGTCCGTATGAACAAACTGATCTCAGAGATGGTAAGACATGTATTGGACAAATGCTTCTTATACTTGCAGGCAGATGAAGTTTATTTTCAATTTTTGTCACGCCCCCTCCCGCGCCCGCAATTTGGAAAAAACGTTATATCTCCTACAGTTTTGAAGATAGACGATTCGTACCTTCTAGAGATATTTAGTAATTGGAAAATTTGTAAAAATTTGCCGAAGAAATTATAAACGATCTTAAAGAGAGAGAGAGAGAGAGAGAGAGAGAGAGAAAGAGAGTGAGAAAGAGAGACTTAGAGATCAGCGCAGCACCAGCATTGGATTCAGCTTCTACTCCAGGTACAGAGTATGTTATAGTCGGGCTTGACCGACTTTCTCACTAGTTAAGATAGCATTCTTTGTTATTTTAAGAATCTCCGCTTCAGTTCCAATATTGAATCTTGGATTTAATGCTTCAACCCACTGACATTTTACATATGGACATAGAACAGAAGCTATTATGGCAGTTTCAACGGAATTGTCCAAATTGAAAAACTTGCTAAATCGGGTTTGTCTTTTCAATAATAGTTTCAGCTATGTAGTTGCTTTGCTGCATCTTGCCTGGCAATTGTACACTGTTTTACAACGCCCATTTTTACAAATTATATTTTTCGCATTGCTATTTAATTGTAACGAGTTTGGATAAGTTAAACCATAATATTAGTTATTTTAAACTAGAAAATGAATGAAGCTGATTTAATTCAGATTTAAATCAAATGAATGAACAATCAAATTTTCTAATTCATTTGAATTAAATCAAAATCGATTCAATTTTTTTTTTGGAAATGAATTAAATCAAAATCAATTCAATTCTGATTGGGAAAAATTGAATTAAATCAAAATATGTCAATTCGATGCTGAATGATTCGCAGGATTGATTCAAAAATGAATCATTCGTTTACAGCTCTGATGTATGTGTACATAAATTACACAGTGCTACAAATTTCCAAAAATTGAAATAACCTGGGTATTGGCATAGCCTACGCTGTAGAGCAGGTCGCGTTTAGCACTTCCTCATACTTGGTTTTCCTCGGGGACCCCCAAAATCTGAAGTTATGGCCCAAAAACCGCTTTTTGCTATTTTACCTCACTTAAATAGATATAACTCGCGAATGGACCGTCTGATTGCTCACAACCATATCAATTCGGATAGCCACGAGAGGGATCTAAAACATTATAATCAATGGTTAGACTAATTTAACGCGATGGCTGAGAAATGTGACTTACAGATCTGGCATTTTCAACTTTTTTTGAGAAAATTGTACTTTGGCCATCACTGGTTTAACTATTTTATTCTATACGATTTTTCCTTAAAGTTTGTAATAAAAGCCCATTTAATTCTCCGACGAACGGTTGTTGTCCCAATGAATTTGGATACCGTTTTACGAAGTTATGCGCGATTTTCTGAGTACACATCGACAATCTAGTATTTTTTTTTAGTGTGCTAACATATTTATGTTTGCTTTCACATAATTGCCCCTAAAAGTAAACTCAGTTTTGATTTGGCGCCAGATTCAAAAAATATTTTTAAATACTTAAAATGCAAATATATATAAACTTCCATGTATCAAAATTTTTTCGCAAATATTAACGGTCTCTGAATACTGTTATCTAGCTTAAAAATAAATTGAGCTATACTGAGTAGATGTGGGCTGCAAGTGGTTGTTATTATTTTTTAATGAGCTGAAATTGGCATATTAAACGAAAGAGCCGTGCACAGCAAGAATCGTATACTGGTTGGCACGGTTAAGGCTTGTGAAAAGCAGATTGCTCTCGTGGCGCAAGCCTAGGCCACGCCTGGACATATCCGGTCTAATGCAGAGAATTTAGCTGCGGGTTCTATTTAACGATAAACCCCATTGGTACCTAAGAAATTACTTTTCAAGTCCACAAACAAGGCCCAATGATAACTGTCTAACCATGATTGTAGAGAACCGCGATAAAATACCATGGATGACCAATGATGAAGAATATAAAAATCACTATAACAGGATGGACGAACCATTAAATACCAAATAAAAACCAAAGTGGACCGCGCCAAGTAAAAATGAGAAGAAAGTGACATCAGCTTGCACTTAAGCAGCAATGGGTAATGCATTGCTCGCTTCGGCCGCGACGCCCGGCCCGATATCCTGTCTAAAAACTCAGCGCATAATAAATTGTGTAATTGGCTCGATTTGAAGTGAGTTAAAACAAATAAATCCAAGAGTGTCAACCCGCATAAGCACACAGTGCAGCAAGTGTATGGGCGACTTTAACTCGCTTATAAGTCTATAGTATTTATTTTCAATGGTTGACAAAATGTATTCAACAGTTTCCTTTTTAAAAGTAAAGATGTTAAAATTATTTCACCAGTCTTCAGCAATTTAGCAGGAATTTTAGCAGCACCAGCTTTTTTGGCCCGAAATTTAAACCACATATGCCTGACGATCTCGGCCACTGTTATTACTGTCCGACAGTCGCTTCTGTTCCGTGCGAGGTGGCGACAATGGTTCGTCCATCCTGTTATAGTGGTTTTTATATTCTTCATCATCGGTCATCCATGGTATTTTATCGCGGTTCTCTACAATCATGGTTAGACAGTTATCATTGGGCCTTGTTTGTGGACTTGAAAAGTAATTTCTTAGGTACCAATGGGGTTTATCGTTAAATAGAACCCGCAGCTAAATTCTCTGCATTAGACCGGATATGTCCAGGCGTGGCAAAGGCTTGCGCCACGAGAGCAATCTGCTTTTCACAAGCCTTAACCGTGCCAACCAGTATACGATTCTTGCTGTGCACGGCTCTTTCGTTTAATATGCCAATTTCAGCTCATTAAAAAATAATAACAACCACTTGCAGCCCACATCTACTCAGTATAGCTCAATTTATTTTTAAGCTAGATAACAGTATTCAGAGACCGTTAATATTTGCGAAAAAATTTTGATACATGGAAGTTTATATATATTTGTATTTTAAGTATTTAAAAATATTATTCGAATCTGGCGCCAAATCAAAACTGAGTTTACTTTTAGGGGCAATTATGTGAAAGCAAACATAAATATGTTAGCACACTAAAAAAAAATACTAGATTGTCGAGGTGTACTTAGAAATGCGCGAATAACTTCGTCAAACGGTATCCAAATTCATTGGGACAACAACCGTTTGACGGAAAATTAAATGGGCTTTTACTACAAACTTTAAGGAAAAATCGCATAGAATAAAATAGTTAAACCAGTGATGGCCAAAGTACAATTTTCTCAAAAAAAGTTGAAATTGCCAGATCTGTAAGTCACATTTCTCAGCCATCGCGTTAAATTAGTCAAACCATTGACTAAAATGTATTAGATTCCTCTCGTCGCTTTTGGAATTGATAAGGTTATGAGCAATCAGACGGTCCATTCGCGAGTTATATCTATTTAAGTGAGGTAAAATAGCAAAAAGCGGTTTTTGGGCCATAACTTCAGATTTTGGGGGTCCCCGAGGAAAACCAAGTATGAGGAAGTGCTATACGCGACCTGCTCTACAGCGTAGGCTATGCCAATACCCAGGTTATTTCGCACTGTAGCACTGTGTTATCAATTTACTTTAAAGTACTTTAAAATTATTTACAAAAAAGGTTATTTAATGATTATTTCTTAGAAGCATGATAGCGGTCAATGTATTTCCCTCCATCTGATCCATCTTAGCGGAGTCATAACAAAAAGTTTATGAGGATAGGTGATTTCTGTGAAAAGCGTAGCTCGTAAATAACTCTCAACCCAATGGTCAGTTTGTTCAGCTTACATTAATGATCGAAAGAACAAAAGGGAAACTCTCTCGGGCTTCCCCTCAACCGAATGTGTGCTGCAACTTTGCTCTCTGTTCAGTGGCTGTGGTCTGAGAGCAACCAGATTGGTTGTGGCGCTTCTGGTCTAAAACTGCTTGGCATAAAAAGAGCATTTGCCTTTCGGTTTTTGAGTCTTAAATAAAATAACCGAGGAGCAGAATTATTTTTTTTTCTGGCACTTGCACTTCTGGTTTGGCAAATCCAATTCAAAATTCAAAGCACTTGAACTTATTTATGCATTTGTCTTGTGCAAATGGCGTTTCTACTGCCGCTGCTCTGCCGTTGCCTCTAATGAGATTAAGAGAGACGGAGTTGGAGACAGCAGACGCTTATCTGCCGTCTGCTGGCTGTGTTTGAATCTGGATCTGGGTCTGGGTCTGTCTGGACATAATCTCCACGGACCTGCAACTTCGACTTGTGACACATTTGCGAGAAATTCTCTCTGTTTGTGTGTGTGTGTGTGTGTGTGTGGGCCGCCTTATCACGTTTCAGCGCCAGACAATGGGCCAGAAGGAGTTTCTTCTTCTTGCATACTTTGTCTGGGACGTTTTTCATTTCACAGCATTCAGCGCGGCGGCGCCTGCAGTCGCTGGGAAAATCGTTTTACAGCGCAGGTGCCATTTTTTAATGCCAAAAAGTATGCTGCCACGTTGCAGGCAACTTTGTTGCAAATGCAGCGCGTGCTGCTTGTTATTGTTGTCGTACAGTCGCCGTCGCTCCTGGGGCTTTGATTAAAATTTACTTTGTTGTGGCCATTTATGAAACCGCTCGACTTACCCGATATGCCGTCGTAGGTCCACCATTCCTCCCAGCTGACAGCGTGTAGAACTGCAAAGAAAGACGAGAGCAGAGTGGAAATTCATTTCAACTTCCTGGCAAAGTGTTCCTTGAGCAGTGTCCCCCCCCCCCCCCAGAAAGTAGGCAATGGAAATTTGCATATGACAAGAGCCTTTGTCAAGGGAGCGGGACGTCGGGGCGTTGGGGCGTTGCTGATAGATATAATCAAGTTAGGCAAACATAAACAAAATATTATGTTACCCGCAAGCCAAGTTGCCATCGTCCTGATGGTCTCGCATGGCGCGGCAACAAAAACAATCAGCTAAAATGGCAAAAACCCGTGACAGCGTGACTAAAATGCTCACGTCAATCCTTTTTCCAGCCCCCACCCCCGCACCCCCGCACCGCCCGCTCATCCTCATTTGTTGTTTTGGGCGCGCCAGGATGGCCATGTTTACGTGCTTTTAAATAGACAAAACGACGACGAGCACGAAAACTAGGCAAAGCCAAAAAAAGTCAACAAAATCGAGCGCAACTAAAGTGTCACCATCAATTTCCCTCGCAAAGAAAATATCAAGAAAAAACAAGGAAATGGAAAATCTGGAGCCCGGGGGGAGCAGCTACAATTAGCACGCAGCCTTCGCCCCAATAACCATAAACGGCAACAACAATTACCCAATGGCTCCAATGACTCCTGCAATGACCATTGTTTGCTTATTGGCTCCACAGACGCCTCGGCAGACAGCAAGTTGTCAGCGGCAACACGAAATGAAAATGATAAGAAAATTTCATTTGTAATTAATACTAAAAGGCGCGACACGGCAGCAGCAGCCACAAAAGGGACGACCACAAAGCCAAACGGACGACGGCTGCCATGGCTTTTTGAGTCTTTGACTCGCCGCCTCCCCTCTCTCTTGTGCAGCCATAAAAATTTGTTCAACATTTTGTTGCCTTTTATTTGGTTGGACCTTGACCGGGAGCCCCCTAGACCAGATCGACTTTACACAAACAAATGTACACTTGACTTTAGTTGCATTTTATGAGTGTGCGGTGGGGCATGCCCCAGCAGCACAATTGTTTTTGTAGGGCACTGGAGCTACTGTGGGTCTTAAGCTTCATTTAATCGGAGGCGGATCAATTTTTAAAGACAAATAATGTAGTAGCTCATGCCCAACTGTAATATACTCAGTACCTGCAGTAGCAGCGACCAATGAATGGCGTCACTACTTGCTTTAAACAATACTGGTTGAGGGATTTTTAAAACTGACCAATAGATGGCAGCACTTTTGTAACCAGCAAGCAAGCGCTTGTCATGCAATCTTTACCATTTCTTAGGCAAAACGATAAAACGATTTTGATTGCTAAATTCGAGAGGAGAAAATAAGCAAAATTTCTCGCCATGTACATCAACTGCCGAAACTTATCTTAAGCTTCTTTTACACGACCTGATCACTCAGATGAGTTTTCGTCAGACCTAAGCTGATCTGATCAACTAAGTTTCGCTTTTACACATGCCAAAGAAGCGCAGATAAGCCAGTTGCTGATCCATTGGTTCATCGGAATCATCTGAATTATCATCAAAAGTGAAATTCAAGATGAAAACATATGGAAGCGAAATTTAAATTTGTATTTTGATAACAATTGTATATCTGCACACTGGAACTCGACAGATGCCACTCAGATGAGTGCTCAGGCCAAATAGCAACTGTTATATTTTGTCTGATCGCTCATCTGAGTAGCTTCATGTCTACTCTGATGCCTTTCTACACGGTCTGACAGTAAATCAGATGAAAACTCATCTGAGTGATCAGGTCGTGTAAATGAAGCTCTACAGTTTTGTTTCTCGTCCGTTTTCGGTCGATTAAGACATCATGGCAAGATCTCCAGACCTATCTTTTGCATAGCTATGAGCGCCGACTGTTCAATCCTTTTGCTTTTTCAATAATGTCGTCGTATTTCCTAAACGCCATTCCTAAAAGGCTATGAAACAAAGCAAGAAAAATAACTGAATTTCGACCACAAACGTTCCAGCGTCTGTTCTAAATTAACTTTTCTGAAAGGTTCGTACGATAAACTGTCAGCCATCGTGTATTAGAGGGCTAAACAGAACGCGTTTCCAAGTTTAAACGAGAGCGTAAGGTAAAGTAGGCTCTAACCGACTTCGTGCGTTCCTTAGGGTGAGCATCCGAAAAGTATGCAACACTTTTTTAACTCGGCCATTTTTCACATTTTTGCTCATAACTTGAGAACCGCTCATCCGATTCTTATCAATTCTTTGGCAAATCGATTCATTTTGCTAATTACTACGAATCATCTATCCTTAAAACTGTAGGAGATATAACGTTTTTTCCGAATTGCGGGGGCGGGAGAGGGCGTGGCCAAAATTTGAAATAAACTTGATCTGCCTGCAAGTATCAGAAGAATTTGTTTTATACATGTCAAACCTCTATCTCTTACCATCTCTGAGATCTAGGTGTTCATACAGACGGACGGACAGACGGACATGTCTATATGGACTCGGCTGTTGTTGCTGATCAGGAATATATATACTTTATATGGTCGGAAATGATTCCTTCTGCCTGTTACATACATTTGCACGACTTTAGTATACCCTTTTTACTCTACGAGTAACGGGTATAATCATTGAAAACTTATAATGGGGGAGCGATAGTATTGAAAACAAAAAAGTTTTTCTCACTAAAACTAGTTTTTCAACCGATCGTTCGATGCTATAGTAATCCGATCCGGCCGGTTCCGACAAATGTGCAGCGCATTTGTACCAAAAGACTTCGTGAAAAGTTTGGTTAAGATAGCCTTAAAACTGACGGAGGAGATAGCATAGAAACAGACTTGGCTATATCAACTCAGCTCGTCATGCTGATCAAGAATATATATACTTTATGTGGTCGGAGATGCTTCCTTCTGTGCGTTACAAACATCCGGACAATTTCAAGGTATCAAGGTTCCAAGGGTATAAAAATATTAGTTAGAGAGTATCATCAATAAACATTGTTTACGAATTGCACTGCCTGATGCACATAACTATATTGACTTTTTCCCAAACTGAGCAATAGATGGCGCCACTACTTCGACCCTTTTAGTTTTCTTTTGCAAGTAACTATATTTAGTAATACCTTGAACAGAAATAAGTCGATGAGGCTGTGGCGAAATTCGCGGGAAGTCTCAGTGTGTCAGCGATGGCAAACGTCTATCATAGTGGCTGCAGCTATAGCTTGAAGGGATTGATCGGTGATGCCACAGCTACTTCCTTCCCAGTGACCAGCTCGGGTGCGAGTCTACTTTTGCGACATCAAGTTTTCCTCAAGTTGAGTTCGTTGCTTCCAGTGGGGGTCGATATTGCCTCGTGTGGAGGGCTTCATGGTGCCTCAAGTTGAGGGCTTAGTGTTGTGATGGCAGTGGCATACGCCCTGACCTTTGGCTGGTCAGTTTGTGATATGTGGCAGCTATACGAAGTATTCACCCGATTTAGATAAAAATTGGAAAGCATAAAAATTACAATATTAAATGCAAGCAAGTTTGTCTCTTTAAAGCGCATCGATGTTTCTATGGAGCTTCCATGCTATCCTATAATCATCCAATTTAGATTAAACTTCTCAGAATTCTGTTAAGATTGGGATTTTGCTTGGACTTTCTTTCTATGGCAGCCTCTGCTTGGGTATTAGTTTACTCTCTTTAGAACTTAGCTACTTGATTTTCTCATACAACAGCTAAGATGGGTTATCATCAGCCCATTTGAGATTAACTGAATTTCATTTGAAAACTCAAACTGCTTTTCCTTCACCTTCATTTGTTTTTTTCTCTAATCAGTCTCAGCTTCTTCCGCTTATCATGAGGGAATTTGTTATTCCAAAGTTGTTGCTTCAGTTATTAAGGCATTACAAAGTGGTCCCTTCCAGTTCCTTTGCGGTGTCATTAATTTTCGCTTAACTCTTTAGCACCAAACTAAATGCATTTGTTGCTCACACTCTCAGCGCATAACTTACAAATGTTGTGGCACAGCTTTCCATTTTCCACTTTTCCTTTTTGGCCATAGACAAAACAAAGCACAAAAATAATAAAAACCAAGCAATAGGTGAAAATGCGGGACACGCTAATGGCTCTCAGCGGGAGAGGAGGGGGAGGGGGGAGCGGGAGGGTGGTCCTGCAACTGGTCTCTTGTTTCGCTGCAGCTCAATGGATTTGCAAAAATTCTCGTAACATTAAAATGAAATTAAACTTGAAGTGCGCCAAAGCGCGAGCAACCAAAAGGCGAGGTCATGTAAATCCGTAACCGCGCAACAATTTGTCCACGGAACGGGCCAAAAAAGGGGTTAAGGATGGGGGTTGGGATCTGTTAAGCTTGACTGCAATGACGTTGAGCATTTAGGAATCCATTAATTTCAATCATTGCCCATGACTTGGCTATATTATTGTTATTGTTATTGTTATTATTGTTGCTGTTGTTGTTGTTCTTGTTTTTATTATTGCTCTTCAAGGTTTTTTTTTCTTTTTGCGCTGGTTTCAAAATCGATTGTCGACTTGGAGGGTGGAAAACATGGAGTACATAAAATACTCTTTAGAAAAATGGAAAATGAAATTGTTGGACTTGGTTCGCACTCATTGATGAGGTTGAACCGTTCTTATCAGAGAAAAAAATACCATACCATTCAGATCCAATAAGAATTGTCCGGGTGTGGTGAAGTGGGTAGTGTGTGAGCTTGCTGAATAAAATTGTTCAGCAAGCTCAGTTCAAAAGTAGCGTCATACGAACTGTGTCAAGTGATGCTGCCGACACGCTCCACTCGGAGTCCTAACAACCTTTCTGTCGTCAAATAAGGGGCAAATTCACTTGCAGTTGGCGTTGCACTTTTGTGGAACCAAGTCCAACACTTTTCTCTAATGACTCAACATTTCTTGACTTTGATTTGAGTTGTGGGCCAACTCTGTCTTTTTTTTCTCTCGTTTTTGCTCATTTCTGTGTCGGCTGTCAAAATAACAAAGTGCTTCAGCTTCAAAGCTGCCGCTGCTGAACCCAAAAAGCCAAAGGCAAAAAGTGTCGATGAATGTTAAAGTTAACAAGTGACGGAAGCAAATTTACAACGCGCGCGCGAAGCCAGGAAAAAAAGTAACGAAGAGAAAAAAAATTGAAAAGCAAGTAAGCAAAATTCATTTGTAGCGAAAGGCAAAAGAAAAACCGTGCAACACAATGACTATGCAGTTTCGTTTAAGAGGCAAAGTCGGACAAGTAGGCAACTGTTTTTTTCCCACCCCATTTTGTTGCATTTCGTTCCCGAAGGAGCCAAGTGCAGACATGGAACTGGGATATAAGTAAAATTGTTATTTTTTTTTTGTTGGGATCCTTGATTGTTGTAAATGTGGGGTAAAACTGGTCAACTAATAGGACAAACTTATAAAATTGCAATTATTATTTTCCTACACCACCCTTAACACCCTTTTTTTTATGTTATTACAAGTTAAGGCTGTGCGTAGATCAGTCAGTCAGTCAGGCACATCACTTTTATATATAAAAAGAGCTAGCCAAGTACCCAGCATTCCATTGAAGACAATTTATAATCCCGTATCATTCACCTGGCTTGGAACCAGCCAAAACTAGTTCGGCATCGATCGACATAAACACATGGTGATAACAGGAACCTCAACTCAATGGACCACCCCCCGTCTTAATTTGAAACTACCAAAATTTCAATGTCAGCAAATGTTAGTGCGAAAATTCGAAGAATGTATGCATTAGATTATATATTAAAAGGAGTTTAAATGATTACACAGTGCCACAAAACTCAACTTTTTTACAGCCTAGGATAAGGACCAATATATTGTGAAACTAGAGGCATCAGGTAGCAACACTTTATACCCAGTTTTTCTTGAGCACATCAAGTTGGGCACTTTTAAAGTAGCAACCCAAAGCCACAACATCTATTGCTGGTTTAAAAAAGATGAAAGCTAAAATTTTGAAAAAGAGAGAATTTCATATCATAATATGTAATGATTACGATTAGTAATCAATATTTACCGGCTATGGTTAAAAGTTAATGCTGCGGATGACACTTTCCGAGACGAAGCTAAGGATAAATTAATGGATTTCAATATGGAGCACGTTTTTACAAGGTAAGTTTAAGCAGCTAAGTATGTGATGGGTAGAGTCCGGATATATATGTCAATGTATATGCCGGATGTATATATCAAGTTTATTTTCAATTTTGTCCACGCCCCCTACCGCCCCCGCAATTTGAAAAAAAAAACGTTATTTTTCCTACAGTTTTGAAGATAGATGATTTCTACCTTCTAGAGATAGTTAGTAATTAGCAAAATGTATCGATTTTCCGAAGAAATGATAAAGATCGGATGAGCGGCTCTCAAGTTATGAGCCAAAAAGTAAATCACCCTCCCCCCACCCCCTTCCATCATATTACAACTAACACCGCACAATCTTAAAGAGAGAGAGAGAGACTTAGAGATGAGCTTCTACTCCAGGTACAGAGTATGTTATAGTCGGGCTTGACCGATTTTCTCACTTGTTTTTTTTTATACTTACTTATTTTTCTAAAATAAACTAAATATGAAATTAATTATAAGAATAATTAATCGGACAGCGCTCTGAGATAGCGACGCCGCCACACCGACAGTATACGAGCTTAGACTCCTTTCATTAGCAATGAAGTGTTAAATGAGTGCGCTCTCGCGTGGCTAAACAGACACACGCAACGCGAAAATGAGCATGTGTGTTTGGCCGGCCACTTTTCTGCGAGATTTGTAACATGCGAACTTCTTTGCAAAACATAAAACCAAAATTCGGTATATTTTATAGAGAACTTTAGGAAAATCAGAATTTGTAAAAAAGGAACATCGGGTCAAATATTTTTATGCGCCCATAACTTCTTGCGATGTTGAACGATCCTTTTCCATTTATAAAAATATTTTGTCGGACAGGAGAGAAAGACTTACAGCCGAAAATATTGAAAAACATTTTGTTGTACATTGTAACTCTTCATAGTTTAGTAAAAAAAAAAATAAAACAAAATTTACTAAAAAATTACTTGCTCCATTTTTAATTTACTTTTTCGCCGCCAACAAGTTTCTGCTATGTTTGACTTCAATTGGTGATATTATCTTTAAAAAACCATTATTTTTTAAAAATGTTTCAAGTGAGCTACCCTTTTCAACCGAGGTGTTTATAATTTTCTTATGTATGCAAGTCTTTTAGCATTTTGCTAGTTTTTGCCTATAATCAAAAAGGACCGATATTAAGATCTTACGTGGGAGACAGAATTTTCAATTTCCCGGAAATCCAGTATGTTGAACAATTTCTTCATATTTTGAGTGTCACGAAAGAAATTTTTTTTGTTTAACCACATTTCTACGCATAACTGAAATCAATTTTAAAATAAAAAAAAGGTTCGGTCCTGACTGGGACTCGAGCCTGGGTACCTAAGACTCGTATCCAAACACTTTACATCTACGCCAATCCGCCTATTGTATCTAACTAGAAAAAAAGGCACATATAAGAAAACAAAGAATATACTTATATGCGTTTTAGAATATTTTGTGGGAATTTACTCATATTCTTTTTAGCATATATATTCGGACTCTAGTAATGTGGTTGTTTTTTTCCAATATATGTAAATAATGAAATGAACTTTTTCAGCGCTTTGCAAGTTGACGCACAATGCCAGAGGTTCGAAACAAGGGCAGCTGCAGAAGAGTCGTTTCCGCAATTTTCTTTCAGGGTCTCTGCGAAGGCGTAAAGTTTAACATCCATGTCAAACATATATCTATTACCATCTCTGAGATTTGTATGTTCATACGGACGGACAGACAGACTGACATGGCTATATCGACTCGGCTGTTGATGCTAAACAAATGATTCCTTCTCCCTGTTACATACTTTTGCACAAATTTAATATACTCTTTGTACCTTTGGGACTGATTTTAAATTAAAACGAAGAAATGGTCAACCTGATACAAGCTCGTTCAATTTGATTTGATACTTTGATACTTTCAAAAATAATACTTGCACTATTAAAGAGAGTTTGATACCCAATAGATGCAAATTGATGAGTAACTGGTATCATTTTGATGATTGCTGAATGCCCACCTTTAGCTATGGTCTTGCCCACTGTCTCCCATCACTGATAGTTATGGGTGCAGTGTTATGCAGCGAGTTCGAGCGGCAAGTGGCCTGTAGATATTAGCCACTGAGAAACAGGTGGAGTTTTACATTTTGACATTTGAACTCTCCAAAAATATTTCTAGAGCATGATATGCTTGTTTCGGTTGATTATGGCCACACCTCGTGGCCACCCTTCTAGCAACACCCCCCTACCCTTCATTGTGCAAATGCACTTAAAGCGCAAATGGAAATCGAAGAGAACGCAAAAAAGGAAAAGAAAAAAAAGTGAAACCAAACGAAACGGCGACAGGCCGCATAAAATTTTAGTACTGTGTACGTAATTGAAATGGCATTTACTATTAGCCTGAGGCGGCCGGCAGGGGAGGGGGGAGGCCAAACAAAGGCGTGGCCCACCACACGAAAACCAAACCGAGTCGAAAACTTAATAAAAATCAAAGAGCGAGGTGTGGCACCGGCGACGTCCAGGCCAATGGAAATGGCAAAAATGTTGCTGCTTACTTGAAAAAGCGTAGCAATAGAAATTAAAAGCTGAACAGCGACACAAAACAGAGGCGTGTATTCAAGGGGGGGGTGGGGAAGTGCCTGACGACCAAGCGACATTGATTGAAAGCTTTCACTTGCTTGCGCTTTTAAAACGAACAAAACGCAAAGTTCTAAGATGTGTGTGTGTGTGTGAGTGAGTCACCCCCTCTTGACATACTGTCACCCCCCTGGTAATTTGCATATCGCCCTCTGGGAGGGGCGAAGCCAAAATTGGAGTAAATGAAAACTAATAAACCAGGCAAATGAATTGGCCTCGGCCCAAATTGCTAGTCTCCACTCGGACTATTTTGGGAGGCAGTTCGAAATAGAAACTGAAATTAAAGCTTTGGACTGGACTGCAATAACAGCTTAACTCTTAAGTATGCTTGTTTAATTCACAATCACTTCGCCTTCAGTTTTCAAATAATTAAAATCTCATAAAGAGAGCAAATTGTTTACAACTAAGTTAAAAAAGAAATTTGGTGACAATTAATATAATTCATATTCAAACTTAGCTTCCACTTCTAATGTGCATTAAGAAATTTGGGATAACTCTAAATTAGCGTTTGTGGAGAAGAGTGATAACAGAAGTAAACTAGCTCTGACTTACTTCATCAACCGCTGGCCAGCGATTGAAAATCTGATTGCTTCTGGCTCAGCCAGAATTTTAAGTGAACACGTAGAAATGAGAAAGAATGTTCAACAAGGATCCCTGCTCGGACGCCATGTTAAATTTGATCCAAAATCCAATGAAATTTACCACTTTGGCTTATGGAGACTGACGGAAAAGTGAAAAGATTTGAGGAGTTAACTTTACCTTTACCCATCTCATCTTGCTTTATTTTCAAATATATTGTTGTGGTTAGTGCGATCTCATTTTGAAAGTTACTCTCTTTAACTGAATGTGAATCAACAAGTTGGCTTTCGCAAAATCTTAAACCAAATCATTAAAAGGCAATTTATCAACCCGCAAAATGTCAGAGATGCCAAAAAGAGATCGAAAGGGCAATTGATTGGCGACAATCTCGTCCGTTATTCGTTTCGGTTTCAATTTCTGCACTAGTCCCCTTGAATTTGTTTGAACTAAGGTATAAAATATTGCGAATAAGGTTCATAACAGGAGTTTATATCTCTTACCATTATCCAATACAAACTAGCTGACATATCTCACAAAATGTGATGGAATATGAACTAGTTCATTTCAATTTCTGTGTAAAAACCAAAATTTAAAATTAAATGCAAAATACAAAAATTTGAGATACATTAGAAAAATGAACTAGTTCACTCATTCATATACGAACTAGTTAGTTCTTTTAGACAAAATTTAAACTAATTCACTTGCACTGGTATTTTTCTCAATCTTTGTTAGCTTTACAGCAGTTCGTCACACATTACACTGAACTACTACACCAGGCTGCCCGGGTCGTCCCCAGATACCTGATCGTTCTTTCCTCAGTGTAATGCCCAGACTCATATGCCAGTGAGTGTCTCCAGAATAGCCGTCCGATAAGTTAGTGAGCTTCTCAAATAGTTGACTAGGTTCTTCCAAAAGTAGTCGCTCTGATTACCTCTTCTCTGTTGAGTAGCTGCTTACTGAAATGCAGCATTCTGTGAGGGTGCGAATAATTTTCCTGGTTTCAAACTTTGATTTTAACAATATGCATGCCATATTGCACCAAAATAAATTAAAATAATGTACCGAAAAATGTGGGAATAATTTTTGTACACAGAGAAAAAAAAGGATAGTTTCTGATCCTCGGATATTTTCGGTATCTTTGGACTGGATAGTTAACATCTTTTTGGATCCTTGGATTTTTCGAAATCGATTTATTTTCGCTTAAAAGACATATCGAAAAATATTTCTTGATCTTTTTCTCCATCCGGCTGAAAATTAAAGGATATTTAAAAAAATGGATCTTAAGTGGATATTTTGAATATCCATTCTAGGGATCTTTTTCTGTGTATGAAATTATTGAACCACCCTACTTAAGCTGCACACACACTTAAATGTATAGACATTCGGACATAGCAACAGGCCAATCGTATGATTATGCAGTTATGCTAAAGCAAAAGATCTGCCCAGCTTGGGGGTACAGACTAGTTTGCTTAAGCACATGCTATCATAGATCAGAAATCATTCGAACCGAAGAGACGTCTGTGCTAGTCATTATAAAACAAGTGAGAAAGTCGGTCAAGCCCGACTATAACATACTCTGTACCTGAGTAGAAGCTGAATGCTATGCAGGTGCTGCGCTCATCTCTAAGTCGCTCTCTCTTTCTCTCTCTCTCTCTCTCTCTCTAAGATTGTGCGGTGTTAGTTGTGCGGGTGGGAGGGGGTGGGGAAAGGTAGCTTACTTATTTGCTCATAACTTGAGAACCGCTCATCCGATCTTTATCATTTCTTCGGAAAATCGATACATTTTGCCAATTACTAACTATCTCTAGAAAGTACAAATTGTCTATCCTCAAAACTGTAGGAGATATAATGATTTTTCTAAATTGCGGAGGCGGGAGGGGCAGTGGCAAAAATTGAAAATAAACTTGATCTGCCTGCAAGTATAATGAAGCATTTGTCCTATACACGACAGACCTCGATCTCTGACCATCTCTGAGCTTTGTTTTTTTACAGACGGACGGACAAGATGCCTGATCAAGAATATATATACTTTATAGGGTCGGAAATGATTCCTTCTCCTGTTACATACTTTCTTTGCAAACTTAATATACCCTATGTACCTTCGGTACAGAGTATAAAAACACGTGTCACACACAAGCCACCTTATAGTGTTAATTTTTCCTTAATTACAAGGCGATCGTCTTGCAGTCGGCAATGCAATTAAAAGTGAATGTGCTAAATCGAATTAAAGGTACGAATCAGTGTCAGTGCAGTTTCGATATTTCAAATAATATCCATTTCAGGAGTGATCAGGCCTTTTGGTTAAGGGCTTAAGCCTCAGCCGAAGTAGGCAGGCACCACAATTGGACTTTGCCTTTTCAACAACTGCGTCAATAACATCCCCAACCCGTGGCTCATCCGCATCTTCGGCCTCGCTAGCTCTGTTGGGGTGTGCCGCAGTACATATCACTCACGTGGCAAGCGGACAACCTGCTCCACCTACATTGGTCACTGCCCCACTCAATCGGAGATTTCTCTTCCCATGGAATAAACCTCTGAGTGTCTGCATATAAATATATCAACATTCAATTTGCATACACCTCAGCAAGTGAACCCATAGCGATCTTAAAAATGTATCATGGACCAAAGCTAATGTGAATGATCAGCAGCAAAGAGTTTCCTATTTTATTTCCCCCCGCAAATTTCAAGTTCATGGTCATGATGATGACGTTCATATCGTAATAACTAAGTTGTTCTTTTGCTTTGAGCTAAGTGCGTATAGATAAGCGCTCAGCTGCTTTGTTTTGATTGTGCCTTGCACAAGCTTTTGCATATGTCATAGAAATGCGGAATTTAATTTTAACCTGCACCGAAATCAATTGTTGCCGCTGATATAAGATAATTTTAAAATCCAATACTGTTTTCTACTTACTAATTAATTTAGAGATATCTAATATAAACAATTCGCTCTAAAAATGTGTATGTAAGTCGGATATTGAAGTTACAAAATTCGTTCTAGGCATCTCCAAACTTAATATATTTTTATATTTTTGAACAGCCTCACCATCTTGTCAACGTCATCTTGGGCCCCATGATCACATCGGCATATTAGTAGGTGAACATTAAGCTGTGAGTAATTTGGTAATTTTGGTATAGTCCCCTAGCATTGAACGTATCGTGAATTACACACAAATAGTAAAACTAAGATATCTGTAATGAATTATACAATTGAATGATATTGAATTTAAAATGAAATAATTCCCTTTTCTTGGGCCCCCTAGGGTCTAGCACAGCAGTTCGTCTTAGGTAGGATCATGTAACCTTTTTCTTTGATTCTACAGGTTGGGTGGGTAAAGATGGAGACCATTACCATCATAGTTCTCCTCTTTTGATGATTAAGCCTGTCCAATTCCGTCTGATCATTGTTTGGTTCGATTGTCCGTTTTGATACCCTGTCTCTGTCTACGATTTTATTATTGTAACACCTTGCTGTAGCAACACAACACCCACGCCAATGTCCCTGAGCCAAGCCGACCCTTTCAGTAGACAGAGTGTGTTGCCGAAGCAACGCTTCGTGTGTTCGTTACAATTCTCAATTCTTTAAGGATTTTACATCTGCCCAGCAAATGCAAATATGTCATCGTTTTCTTGGGTGTACTGCTTCAGCCCTGCTCTATTAGTTCGAATTTCCCCATCAAATTCTGAATTTGACAAGCTGTTCAAATTTAAAACAGAACAAAAGCAGGACTACTAGCTCTGTCTTTCGAAGTTGAAGGCCTTACATACGGGTCATGATATTTACATGTTCCGTTCGATTGTAGAAGTTTGACGTTAATTTTATTAAGTCAGCTTTTATAATCCAAGGAATTTTGTGCGCTGATAGAGATATTTATTGGATACTGTGTGGTCGAGATACTTATATATCCTCGAGGTGCTAGAGCAATGTCGGTGGGCTCGTTCCCTTAGGGACTTATGTTTGAGTGTTTTGAGTATGGTCCCGCGGAAGATGTTCCCCTGCCCAGTCTAGTCCCAAAGGCCTACATAACTCCTCCAGCCCAGAAATCCAAAAAATGTTGCAATCCGATTGCAGAAGTTTGCCTGTTAGGTAATTAGGCGCTGATCATCGTACTTATGCAGAACTTTTCCTATAAAGCCAAGATGCAGATCCAGAGAATATAGGTGAGCATCGTCCAGGCCCGTTTCTAGTGGTAATGCATAGCTCGGTTGGTAAATGCAAGACCTTCCTAAGAATAAGGGGTTGGAGCCTGTCCACTTCTTTAAAGTGCCTGCATCCTTAGACTTGAGCTCCATAGGATAAAACAGCTCAGAATTAAATAAAGCTTTAAATAGTTTCCATTTGACATTAATGCTAACTTCCTTCCGCTGCAAATCTACCACTTTTCCTAAAGACCATAATTTCGGACTTCGATAGATTTACCTCCATGCCACACAAGGTGCAATACTCCTCCAGCCGTTTAATCATGTCCTGAAGTACGCTGATATTATCCAATGTACCTTACTTACAATTTCTTCACGTAAGGTAAATTAACCTAACCAAATCTTTCTTAACATATCGTAACGTAACCTTAACTAACCTTGCCTAACCCATCGTAAGGTAAACTAACCTAGCTTAACGTAACGTAACGTAACGTAACCTAAGAAAACAGAAAGTAATGTAGGTCGACCTAACATTTTCTAACACAATGCCTAATATAAACCATGTTAGAAAATAACGTAAAGTAATGTGACCTGAATTTAACCTTGCCTGACCTATATCGTAACGTAACGTAACTCAAGCTAACGTAACGTTGCCCAAACTAACCTAACGAACAATAATGACCGTACCTTACCTTAACTTACCTAACCTTACCTAACCTTACCTAACCTTACCTAACCTTACCTAACCTTATCCAACATAACGTTACGTTACCAGAACTAACCTTACCGAACCTAACCCACCATAAAGTAAACTACACCAGCCTATCGTAACGTTATGTAACTTAACGCACTATATAAATCAAGCTAGAAATTAACATAAACTAACCATACCTTACTTAATCGTTTATAACCTATATCGTAACGTAACGATATCATCTGCATACATTAAAAGGCGAATACTACGATCTCCAAAATTACCGTAAACTTTTTTGGTTTCCTGCTGTTTTAGGTGTATGATTGCTGAAATGTTGTTAACGTTATCTATGGTAGAGTAGCCCTCTCTGAATCCGGCTTGATACTCGTTCAGACTATTAATTTGGTTAACCCACTTGCTCAGTCTATAATATATTACGCTCATAAGAATTGATATGCAGTTGATACCACGGTAGTTTTCAGGCATGCCCATATCACCCTTTTTATAGATTGGGAATACAATACTTGTAGAGCAACACTTTTCAATATCACCTCCATTCAGAATAGTATTGTATGCTTTGGTTAGGGCCACCAGCAATTCCAAGGGAGCGTTGACAAAGAATTCGTATGGAATCCGATCTTCTCCTGGAGCTACATATTGTACTTCAGTTAACATCATTTCTGCATCCAGTACCTCGTTCTGAACAAAGTTACGGGCGTAATAAAGACTGCATCCTTGTGTTATGGGATTGAGTAGAGAACCAAAGTGCTGTTGAAGGATGCTTGCTTGGATGCTTGGGCTGATTTTAAAATTTGTACCTCTAATCTCTCGCACCATACGCCACCACTGCTTGCTGTCATTTACTGCGTCCAGCTTAGTTTCCAGTTGTTTATAGTATTTTTCCTTCCGTTCCTTATTAAGAAGGGAATTGAGAGGGGTACTTTTGAGTACTCCCAACGCAAAATTTTACAAATGTGACTTTTTGCTTCAATTTTAAGATAAATCGACTTTGAACGGCTGCCATAAAAAAAAAACTATTTTTTGAAATGGTTCCAAATTTTGCCATAAAATAGCTACATATATATGACATATAGCTGTCTCGATCTTGTCTCCAAACCAATTTCCCTTCAAAGATTCATATTAGGAACCAGTTCCACAAACGGTTAAAAAACTTTAACACAAACTTTGGTTATATTGCAAGAACTTTCCCTCCTTTCTTTTTTCGGACCTTTTCAGCATTCACCTGGCCTTTGCCAGGTGTCTTCTTTCTGTAAATGGATTTTGACCGGACACCATTTCTGGTGCAACGTCAAATTGCTTCAGCCAAGTGAGCAAAAAGGAACGGCCAATGGTAAAAAGTTAAGCGAGCTTCCGCTCCCTCCTCCAACCTCTCTCTTAGCTCCCGGCTCAAGAGTTTTAATGATGTTGCTTGACTGTTGTTGTCTCTCCTGTCTCCAGCTCTAGAGCGACCGGATGACCGTATGACCACAACAGCAACAAGAGTGGAGTAGCTTCATCCAGATGCAACCCATCAACATCTCCAGCAGTCAGCAGCCAAGTGACGGCGCAGTTAATTAGTCTAAGTGGAAATGGGTGCACAAACTTGAAGCACCCCGGACTCATTGTTGCCTCCAATTGCTACTTTCACTCTCTCTTCCGCCCTGCGAAGGATTGGCAAACAGTTTTTCTTTTTTCTCGTCGAGCCCAATTGCTGTTCACTTTTCCTGGGGGCCATTTAAAATGTGCATTGAGCGTGAGTTTGCAACTTGGAATTTTGTGTGTCCAGGAGCGGCCTGGCCTGGCCTGGTCTGCAGCCTGAGATTCAAGTGCAACTCGAGTAAGTTTCATTTGAATGCAATTTTTGGACAATTGTTGAGGCGAGTAAGTGCAAAAATGATAAATTAAGTGTAAAGCTGATTCGGTGAGATGGGTTAAAGCTGGAACAGTTTTCAGTTTAAGCCATAAAAATAAATAAGCCACAACTTCACACACACGCACACACACACACACGGGGAGAGGGGAAACCCAACGAAATGGCAAAAAATTGGCATAATTTCCGTGGCTGGGCAACAAATCAAGACCATTCAAGGTGCTCCAAACACATTAGCGCCACCTGTGCAAGCTTAGATGAACTAGTCTGCCCCACCCCCCACACACACACACACACACACACACACACGCAAACACACCCCTTTAGGGTAATGTAATTTTCAGTAGCTGCCTGAAAAATCAGCAAACATCGATTTCTTTTTCGTCGACCAAAATGAAATGAAACTGAAACGAAAATAAAATGCCAATGGCTCATTTATCACACACACACACACACACTGATACATGCTAATGCCTGGGCCCTTGAAAGTTTCTTAGCTCTGTCCATGTGTGTAGCATACTTTTCAGCGCCAGCCACAAAAACCACCAAGAAAAATGTGCCACGCGGCTAATGAAGAATGTGTGTTGGTGGTGTCGAAGCGCCATGGACAAAGCCATTGTTGCACTAACTTTTTCTGCCCCCTCCCGCCCTACACCACCCCGCTTACCCTGGCACGGCCAGCCTAATGATGATTTCAAATAAATTGCAAACGATTTTTGGCCCTCGCCAACGAGAAGTAGTTGTTGTCTGTAATGCGAATGGGACTGTGTTAGAGCTGTGTAAGTGCATTCAACATGCTTTGTCTTTGATGTGAGACTGTACACACAAAGCATTCTTTAGGTTTAAACCTATCAGCAGTTGGCCTTCACAGCGCATGGTGTTCTCGTTAAGGATATAAAACTATTCTCTGAGGGAGTGAAGAGGACATTTATCGCCCTCTTCTCATACAAGCAGGCCTTAGGCCGGGAACTTTTTCCTAGCTATAATGTGTCCAAGCAGACAGAACAGTATCAAAAAAGAATCTTGTCATCGCCGACCTGGAACAGGAAATCCAAACAGTGGAAGAAGACAAAGCGCAGGAGCTTGCAAAAAGAAACCTAACTGAGAGACTAATTTAATTGAAACAAACAGTCTCACCTGACGGAACTATAATAGGTAGAGTTTTTGGGTCCTAACTACAAAAGAAAAGTTACTTTCAGTTATACATAAGATGGCAAGTGGTAAGCAAATAGATTAGCTTTCTCTTTTCAAACAAGGAGTCTTTTATATTGCAGGATTAAGTATGCAATTGATTATTTTGGTGGTATTCTATTATATAGCACATTTTTGTTTAACATTTAATAGAAGAAGAATTTAGAAGCGAATATTCAGATTTTTACGATGATGAACACGAAGATGGGATCGAAATCAGTTTGAACAAAAATGGGCAGCAGCCGCTGCAACACGACAGTTCATCAAGTGAAGAGGAACCTGAAGATATGGAAGCACCACAGCAAAAACGAGGAAGAGGTCGACCAAAATTAATAAGTACTGGTCAACCAGGCAGACCACGAAAGGTATATCAGCCAACAACCGAAAAGGTTAGCGACAAGTGCAACGATGACGTGAGCGATGAGTCATCGGCAGAGGATTTATTCGAGGAATGTGAGATGGCATTTGCGGCCATTTCAGACGATCCAAGCGACGCCGACGAATGGGCCAGGGCAGTGGAAGATGAGTATTTGGCACATATCATAAACAACACGTGGGAAGTTGTTGAGAGGCCGAGCGATCGAAAAGTAATCGGCAACAAGATGGTCTTTCGAACAAAGGACGACGGCTCAGCTACTGGTAAAAAGAAAGTCCGTCTGGTAGCTACAGGATGTGTTCACAAAACATACTCACCTGTAGTACGATCTACATCAGTAAGGTTGCTCACAGCCCTAGCAGCAGAGTCAGATATGCAGATACATCAAATGGATGTCGTCACAGCCTACTTAAATGGCGAGTTAGAGGAACAGGTGTATATGGATGTTCCGGAAGGTTTCTCAGAATTTATGCAACGACTGGAATCTGGCGCATCGATTGGGTCGAGCCAGAAGCCAGGTGAACCGAAACATATTGCAGCAGCGAAGCAATGGCGCAAGGAACAAAATAGGATGACCTGTTTGATAAAGAAGGCTCTTTACGGACTACGACAATCAGGCTTGCGGTGGTATTTCAAACTTACAGAGAAACTGCAAGAGGTCGGACTGGAGCCAACAAAACAAGATCCATGTTTCTTCGTAAAGCGACAAGGGGAGAAAATTCTTTTAGTCACAATCTACGTAGATGACTTATTGTTGGCGAACCAAGGAACACCTTAGCAAAGCGTTTAAGATGAAGGACATCGGTCCTGTAAAAAGCTGTCTGGGTATTGAATTCGAGCAAGACTTGTCAAAGCGACAGGTGTTCATGTCCCAAGGAAGATATGTCGACGTCATATTGAAAAGATTTGGCATGGTCGACTGCAAGCCAGCACCAACACCTATAGAGGCAAAGTGCACTCTAAAGCGTCCAGAAGATGTGGACAAGGACGACATGGGCAGGTATCCATACCAAAATTTAATCGGTGCTTTAATGTTTATTGCAGTTACGACACGACCAGACATCGCCTATGCTGTGAACTTTTTAAGTCAATTTAACTCTGGTTACAGCATCGAGCATTGGAAGGCAGCAAAGCGTGTATTGAGGTATCTAAACGGTACCCAGAATTATGGTCTTCTGTTCCGCCACACAGGCGAAGAGCTGTATGGTGTGGTCGACGCAGACTGGGGATCCAATTTAACGGATCGGCGCTCCTATTCAGGACAGCCGTATAAGCTGGGAGGCGCGCAAGCAACGTACGGTGGCTCTATCAAGCACAGAGTCCGAATATCTGGCCATGTCCGGCGCAGTAAAGGAGGCGTTATATTTGAAGACGTTTCTAAACAGTATTGGTGAAAACTGCGACCTAGTGCAGTTGTTCAACGATAACCAGAGCGCACAGAAACTGATAAAGGGATTCGGTTTCCACCCACGCACTAAACATATAGATGTGCGTCATCATTTCATTCAACAGAAACATCGGGATGGCGACATCGCAGTGGATTACATGCAAACAGAGAAGATGCCCGCAGATGTATTAACAAAAGGCCTTAGCAGCGCTAAGCATAATGAATGTATATCGGCATTAGGCATCAAATGTATTTAGCAATTTTATTGTATTGTAACTTTGAGGGGGCGTGTTGAAAATTACGCATATGAAGGCATTTATGACAAAGTAACCACCTGGTCACACTCAAGAATGTAAGAGTCGTCGGCCATTAGAGTATTAGTCTGTAACGTAGCAAGACGCAATCATTGAATAAACGCATTGTACTATTTTCCCGAACGTCGTAGTTGTCATGTAACTTATTTTCACCACTTCAAGATTCCTGAAACCTCCAACATAATGCTACAATAATTTTCTTATCGAGAAATATTACACCCAATGCTTGCCGAATTCATGCTTTACCCAAGTGTCAGAGAGAGTGAGAACGTGACTCATTTCACGTTCTCTATTCTAGGGGCAATTTAGACTCGAAATCACAAAATTTTTGTTAAAGCGAAATATAAGCAGGGCTGGTGGTGTCTTCTCACAATGCACAGTGGACGCAATTATAGTGCATAGCTGACAGAGTAGAGAGACACATAAGAAGTTGTTGAAGGTCCTCACACGCCAACAACAAAGCCTTTGCTCGGAAAGAAAGAAAAAAGAAAATGCATTTGAATTTGTTCTTGTTGTATGATGCCTAAAACGTACGTGGCTTGCGGAATAGGCTTTTGTTTTTGAGGCTCAAGTCAGATATAAGAATAAATTTTGACTGTTTCTTTTTATAAGTTTGATTTTTGCTTATAACTTTTCTAAGAAAAGGAAGCTGGTTGACTATATAGCTATTCATGAATTATCACAATTCAATCATCAGCAATCTTGGCCTATTTTAAGCGAGTTAGCAGACTGCTTTGGAAGCATAAAGACAGATTCCTCTTATTAGCAGAGAAGCTGGCTGTATTGTGTCAAAATGACACACCAGGCACTAATGGTGCGGATGCACCTACAGCGAGTCTTACACACCCAACAGTGTTTTGATGCAGGCCTATTTCAATTTGATTATGTTTATATGGATTGCATTGAACAATTGCAATATTAGCCATGTTTTATCAGTTCTTCTTTCCAAGATGATGAAGTTTTGGCACTTCAGGATTTATGGGAACACACTTGGCATAATTATGTGGTTTGATTAAAGTCTCTCCAATTTTCTTAAAAAGCGCTCTGTTTGATTTCTGGCCATTCATTAAACTCAAGAGAGAAGATAAAAGAAGTGCTTTGGTAACTGGAAAATTCGTTGGCGAAAGGGGATTACTTTAAAGGAGATGTAATAGATTTAGATAAATTAATGAAGATTTTAAAAATATAATTAAAATTTATGTTTATTAAAATACCAAGCCCTGTCGCGCAGTGCAGTTTTGACTTTTTTGTCAAACGGAAGACATGAAGTCTCACAACCGAAACTAACAGTTGGCCCTGCACTCAGCCGGCTCATGCATTTGCATTGCCTGATCCCTTCTACTTTTTGCTGCAGTCACTTTGTCTTTTGCATTTTCAGCACCTTGGGCTGGGAAATCGGCTTAAGCCTCAACAGCTGGCAAAGTGTGTGCTGCAGGTGGAACGGTTTAAAGCAACAGGTTATGTAACTTGCGATTGAACGCAAATTTCACTTCAATATTCCCCTCACAAAACATGTAAATAAGCAAAAAAAAGAAACAACGGCTGCAACTTAAATATTAGCAAAAGTTTTGCTGTCTCCGACTCTGACGCGCTGACTCTCTGACTCGCTGACTTGGGGGCCACTGAGGAAGGGCGAAGAATGTCAGGTTTAAGCGTAAATTTTCCACTGACACTGATTTGTTGCCTTTGTTGTCGTGAGGGTCGGAGGGTCGGGGGGTTGGAGGGTTGGCCAGGTGAAGAGCTCTGGCTGCCAACGCTTGTTGCTTGTTTTGTTGGAGTGCCCCGGCAGGACTTCACCTCCTATTCTTCGCCCATTTTGGCTTCCTTTGGCACTTGGGCTGTGTGCAACACTGTGGCTGTTGCTGTTGCATTATTGTCAAGTTGCCTTTTACACATTCTACTCATTTGGGTTACACAATGCACAAGCGCCACCCGCCAGGATAATACAGGTCACCAAACGGCGATACAGACTGAGAGCTTTGGCAAATGCCTGAAAACTGAAAGACAAATGAAAATGCAAACTTAAACTGGGATTAGAAAGAGCTAAATATTTTAAAATAAACGAAATAAAAGAAGTGAAAGAAAACAGTTATCGATCATTCGATCTATGACAATCCTTTGGCTGATTAATAAATACAGCGGGACGGACATATTGTCAAATGCATTCAGAGAGCGCAATCTTTCAGTCTATATGAATTTATCGCAAGAAGAAAGTTCGAAATGTGACTGTCTCTCTCGCTCTCTCTCTCTCTCTCTCTCTCTCTCTCTCTCTCTAACACACAGTAAGGCATGACTTTGTTAAGCATTCGATGTGAATTGCAGAGAGTTTGCGAAATTCTACTGTACGTCAAAGTTAACATTTTGATACCCGTTACTCGTAGAGTAAAAAGGGTATACTAAAGTCGTGCAAATGTATGTAACAGGCAGAAGGAATCATTTCCGACCATATAGAGTATATATATTCTTGATCAGCATCAACAGCCGAGTCGATATAGACATGTCCGTCTGTCCGTCCGTCTGTATGAACACCTAGATCTCAGAGATGGTAAGAGATAGAGGTTTGACATGTATGGGGAAAATGCTTCTTTTATCTGCACGCAGACCAAGTTTGTTATAAATTTAGGCCACGCCCCCTCCCGCCCCCGCAATTTGGAAAAAGCGTTATATCTCCAGTTTAAAAGATAGACGATTCGTACCTCCTAGAGATAGTTAGTAATTAGCAAAACAAATAAATTTGCCAAAAAAATGTTAAGAATCGGATGAGCGGTTCTCAAGTTATGCAAAAATCTGAACAACAGCCGAGTTTAAAAAGTGTTGCATACTTTTCAGATTTTCACCCTAAGAAACGCTGGAACACTGTTAAACATGTTTTTTCATGAGTAAAGGGTATATCGAAGTCGGTTAGAGCCGACTTTAACTTGCGCTCTCGTTTTTGATAAATGAGTTGGCAGAGGACGTGGTTTCGCAAGTAGCTCTCGGAAATTCGCGCAAGGCTCTAAAGGCTCTACTGGTTACTGCGGAAGAGGAGAAAAGCTTGAAAAGCCGCCACTCCAAAAAGAAGATGCCATGCGTATGCGTAGTAACCACCTCATCTGGGTACATGGACACCTCAACATAGTTTGTCAATGCACCACCATTCAGCTCATCCCAAAAAAGCTTGACAGGGAGACCCATATACTCTGACCAGATACACTCAGAAAAATTTTCTTCCTAGATTTTAGGAAACAGAAAGCCTTAAATACTAAAGTGGACTATAATTGATTTATTTAGGTAACTTTTTACCCAAACAGGTCAGATCTGGACTAAAATGTCAAAATTTAGGCAAGCATTTTTAGGCTGTGGTTAGCCTAAAATCTAGGTTCAATTACCTAAAATTTTATGCTACGGACATGATATGCATATAATTTATCAACTTTTTATTATCTTATGATTTGATTTGGTTGCTATCATCGAATTGAAAGCGGTATTTTATGACCGTTGCATTTCCGCACAGATTGCTCTAAAAATGACCATTGTCATGTAGTTTTTTGAACCGACATGCTTGTGATATGAAAACCTGGAATAATTGAAAATATAAGACCCAATAATTCTTTACTCCATTGAGGACAAATGTTGAAAATTAACCTCCTAGGACCGATTTCAACCCGCTAGCGGTAACCATATTAAAAAAAGTTAGAAGTCTAAGTCTGCATAATCGTTCTACCACAGTTAGACGTGTTTTTCCAATTTAATACCTATTCCAAACCGCTTAATCATTAAAACAAGATTAAAAGTTTTATTCCGCAGATGTCACAAAAAAACTAGTAAGCGCGAGTTCCTTAGCCAAAGAAACCTTTGTCATAAAAGAAACCCCGTGTCCAAGTCTTAACTTCGTACACCAAATAGAAATTTTTAAAAATTTATTGCCTAAAAAGGCCTCAAATTGCCTAAATATTTAGGAAAAATTACCTTAAAAGCGCCAAGGCTATTGGGGCCCTAAAGTTTAGGCATTCCGATTTTAGGCAAACTATGCCCTAAAATTTAGGTAAAAATTGTCTTAGTTAAAAGAAAAGTCATGTTCTAAGGTTGAGGAATTAGTTTCCTAAACTTTAATGTATGACATGTACTTGAATTAAGGTATGAATTATCTAAAACTTAATTTTTGTCCTAGTAGAATAAATTACCTAAATTTTAATCTTTTTTCTAAAATTATGTAAATAATTCTAATATGTAGGCAAAATAAAGATAAAAAACTTTTTCAAATTTTAGGCATTTGGAGGACTACAAACTGAGGCATAAAATACAAAAGTTTTAAGAATGTTATGTCTTAAGATTGAGGTAATAAAAATTAAATTTTTTAGGTATTGATTTTAGTTGGGTGAGTTCAATCGTAGTGCCTTTGTGTATTATTGCTAAATAACCCGAAAACGTCTGGACTTTACCTAAAATAAAATAAATAATTTTTTTGTAAATAAAAATATGTGAGAAAGTCTAGCAAACCCTACTTATATAAACTGTGTACCTGCGAGTGTGTCTGCTCAGATGTATGTATTTTGCTGCTGCAGTGATGCTGCGAACTTTACTTTGCTCAACACTTGACTACCCTTAATCCGATCTTTTCCATTCTTACGCAAATTGATCAATAATGCTGATAACAAAAGAATAGGTGTGGCGTGGAAAAAATTGAAAATTAATTTGATCTGCCTGCAAGTCTTAGATGTAAATCTCTCCTACAAGTCGGCCCTCTGTCTCTTAACATCTCTAAGATACGCTGATAAGTATGATTATACGCTTACGGCTATATAAACTCGTCTGTTGATGCTGATCAAGAATATTCATATATTGTAGGGCTGCGAACTTTCTTTTGCTTATAATTTATCTTTCGTCTATCAAAAATAGGATATGAGAACCGATTATAAGAAGCATTGGGCCTATTATTCTATTGTTTACACTCTGAAATTTATCAGTTTACTTACCTATATATTGTATATCGTGCTAAAAACAATAGCTCTTTTATCTTATTTAATATCGATGCTTAAATATAGTTATAAAAATAATAAACAATGTAACTTTTGTAAAAAATGTGTTATTACATAAAACCTGAATTGTCTAGAGCTATGGATGGTTAATACCCTGTTTTAGGACTCAAAATGACTAAATTTTAGGAAATTTTTACCTTAATCCTAGCATATAAATCATAATTTTGGCAATTTGTGCCTTAATTTTAGGGCATAGAGTACATAGTATTTAGGTAAGGTATGTCCTAAAAATTAGGACCCCTATAATTTTTCCTAAATTTTTAGGCAAATTTTGGCCTTTTTAGGCAATAAATTTTTTTGAGTGTAGTCACAAGGAATGAAACCCGGCGCCTGGTTACGGAAGAATGGTTCCGGCGCGCCGGGGTCCTCGCTTAACCTGAAATCGAAAACATCTTACTTGTGGTCAAAGCAAATTTGAAAGACTCGTTGTTTGAGAAATTCGAAGAAGTCTTATCTATTTGCTTACTTTGTTAACCCACTTTACGGCGCGCAGCACGAAATTTTCTTATTTATAACTGAAAGTAACTTTTATTTTGTAGTTAGTCAAAAACTCTACTAAATACTCTTTGGTCTTTTCCTGCATTTTTTGTCTATCTGTTGTTTTTTAAATTAACAATTTTCTTTGATTATAATAAAACTTTGTAAAATAAATTTCTTTAATAAATATAACAGTTTAATACATACACAAAATATACTTCTTCTAACTTCTTAAAGTTAATTTAAATACATCGGAAAAATATTATAACGCAGGGCTGAGTAACTTGTATATATATACTAGGTTTATTGAGTAAGATTTTATGATTTTAATCTTTTAAATTTATATTTTTACTTGATAAAACCCTGACTTTATTTTTATTGTTCTATCATCAAATATATTATTTTAACGACGGTCTCGCCTCGTTGTCTCCACGCTTCCTCATGCGGACCCAGTTGGTCACAGAAAGCTTGGCAATGTCCTCCCGCACCTGGTCTACCCATCTTTTGTCTGTTTTCAGTTATTTTGTAAAATTTAAACTATTTTGACGAAGACTTAACAAAATTATTTGTCCAAAAATATCGTGTGTGCCAAAAAGTAGTTTTTAGGGAAATGATAGTAAATAAATTTTACACATCTGAAGTTTGGTAGCGATGTTGTCAGCCACCCCATTGAAAAGAAGAAAGAACGCTCTCCTAAAAAACTTGGTTTGTGGCACATACGATATTTTCGCGTCTCTAAAAAGATTCTCTAAATATTCTGAATAATATGAAGGCAGAATACAACACATCACGCTTTCCTAGAAAAAATGTTTATAAATTCATGTGGGAAATACCAAATCTGTATACGAAAATACAGAAATTGACGAAGTGATGCCTTGGTGAGCAAAATTGAAACTGAACAATAAGCAAAGCCAGAAGAAGAAATGAAACCTCGTTTCAATCAAATGAATTATTTTTCATGGTTGATGATAAGTTTTTGAAATGACTGATAAGGTGCTTATTCATTTTACAGTTTGCTCAAACGCAAAGGAAAGCAAAAGGTTTTTGAAATGAATTATAGCAGGAGTTAAAAACAATCATGGATCAAAAGACATGAGATATTCCCCTATTTAGTGGAACTGTGGCTTACATAGGAATATTAAATCGGGCTACAACCTTGAATCTTCATACCAATCGGCCGACCGGAAATAGCGGCACAATGCGTCACCTTCTATTTTTATTGCATATCATGATAATTTATACATTTGTTGTCTTTTTTCATAAATTATTCATGCAATGATTGTCCATTCCCTGGATAATGAATACTTTATTTCTGCATAAAAATACAGAGATATGAACTAATTGAAATATATTCTATGGTTTTTCTAGAAAACCGAATTTTTTTGTGGTATGTCAGATCCCAGAGAATAATTTTTCTTATCTCCAGGCATTTCTATTTTATCAACACAGAAGCTAGAAGAAGAGTTTTTATATTTAAACGGGAGCAGGCACAATCAAGTAAGGTGCCTCCCAGACCTTAGTGAAGCACCGACACATTGAACAAATTGGTAAACAATGCTAAGCTGTGCCTATGTCCCAGAATGCGAAAGATCGCACACGAAAGCAAAAGATATTTGTGCCCATCCCGAAGTTTTCAAATTCTTTCAGGATCTTCCCAAGAATTTAAGTCGATAGCATTTAGTTTAAGTGGTCTAGGCTGTGGCTTAATAATCAGTCAGTCAGTTAAAAAATTAAAACATAAATATTTAATTTAAAGTAAGCTTTCAAACAATTATTTTCCAAATCTTTTTTTTGGCCCACATCTTAAGGATTCATCCTTTCCAAGCGCTAAACGGGATGCTCACTTTTTCTTTAAGCAAGTCACGCGTTCCACTGGAACTACACTCGAATTTGTGTGAATTTATTTTATGTTCCTGAAAGAACTTTTTTGGTCTTGTTGTTGATTTTGCTTATTTTCCAAAGAGAGAAATATTCGAGTGTCTGCATTTAACATATAAATGAATGTATTTAGTTTTGTATATTTTCCTCCTGCCCCTGTCTATTTGCACGTGCAATTTGTGTGGCTTTTCAGCGCCTTGGACTCCCCCCCTCCTCGCTTTCGCTCTGATGTTTCTGTTTGTGTCTTTTGAGGCAGTTAGAAGAAGCTAAATTAAAATTACAACTTTTTGACTGCACGTTGAGGCTGATGTTGTACTTGTTGTTGCTTTGCGTGCGCCCCAAAAACCAGGCTAATAAAATTGCCCCCCCTTCCCCTTACCCTAGAGCACCTGCTGCACTGGCCGAAAATAAAAAAAAAAACCCAAATTGTAAAAATGCCAAAAATTTGCTTGAGAAAATTTCCAACTTCCGGCACGAACGTGCCCAAGTCCGAGATGTTTGTTTGGCTTTTTGGGCAAACGGTGAATGAGTTTTGCATGCAAAACATGTGTAGAACTGAAGCGTCGGCTTTTTTCTCTCGGCAGATTGGCTTCTTGTTTGGCCCCAAGTTATGCTTGGCTGGTCAAATTTAATGGCAATGCGATTTGATTTCAAGTGTTTGATTCGATTTGCTTAGCATAACTGCAGCAGCAACCCCAGCAGCAGAGTAGTTTTTAGACAAATTTCAGCCCTTTCCCCACCGCCGCCTGTCAATCTTTCTCACTTTCCCGCTGTCTACGCAAATGTTCGATAATTTGTTTGGTTGGTTTTCCACAGAAAATCAAAGCGCTTTGAGTGATTTGCTTGTTGGGCTGATGGACATGTGAGAAAAGTTTTTGGGGCCAACTGGAAAACTAACAGAATTCAATTTGGGGAAATGTGTCAAGTTTCGATTTAAATAGTTAATGGATGAAGTGCATGAAGATGCCACAACTAGACTGCATAATTTAATTGGTTAAAAATGCATTTCAAAACCAAATGGGCTCAAAGTAAAAGCAATTTAGCTGAGTTATATTTTGGTGGTTAAAAAATAGGGGAAATAAGATGGTAAAAATAGTACAGAAAACACAATTAACAACATCAGGAGAAAGAAAGAAAAAAAAGCTCCGCTCCCGCAGCACCTTGACTAAAAAACTTCTAATTTTCTTCCTCCGCTGCAGGCCTTTGACGTCTTTGTTTCGGTACTTCCAAAAGTCAAATTGTAGATCAGTTAGTCCACATTTAGTTTCGAACATATTCTCAAGTCGATTATCTCTTTCTTTATCACTTTTTGTAATCATGAAAAGGACTCGAAAAAGACTCATCAGGATGATTTCTGTTAAAATAATCTTCCAGAATGGTGCTGATGGAGGTAAACAACATTATTCTTCTATATCAGAGTCTAGCACGTTCCTATCTTCTGTGTATATGTACAAAAGCCATCTGCGTCAGCGACTTCGACACACTGACAGCATACAACAGAGTTCCCCAAGAAGAGAGCGCTAAAACGTTACTGTATCTCTCTCTAAAACAGCGATGGCCAGCGAGAGCGAGGCCAAAAAGTGAGAGTGTGTTAGTGTGTGAAAACAAAGCTCCGTGAATTTGCTTCGACCTTATCGCTTCCAACTCTGGGGAGCGAATGACTCATTTTTTCTCATCAGCTCTCAGCTTCGGCAAGCGTTCGGGTCATGTATGTGTGAATAGCGAAATGTTTTCGCCCCCGGGATGGTAACGAGGGCCAACGCTGCTCTAAAACACAATGAAGTATGACTTCGGCAAGCATTCGGCAAGTAAGATCGTGCCGCCGCGGTTATCGCTGGGGAACTCTGGTATACGAGCTTATACTGCTCTCTTTGGCAATCACAAAGAAGTGCTCAATGAGCGAACACACACACGCAACGCTAAAATAAGCATGTTTGAAGGAAAACTATCGATAGTTAATCGGTGGGCTCAGCTGCTTAAGGGGGGTTGTCACGTGTAATTGAAATTTTTTTTCATAAATCGCATCTATAACTTATGTAGAATATGTGGTTAAAAGAATTTGAAAGCTATAGCGCAATACTTAGAGCACCAAAATTGCCCTGAAGGCGCAGACAGGCAATAAGTAAAGATAAGCCTTCGTTTGCACTAGCAGTTCAGGCAACCATGCGGCCCATCTATGTACAACTATCTAAAGATAAACTGCTACACAGAATGCTTGGGATCTAAAATGCAATAACCCCAATGAATCTTTGAATCAAAGCCTAAAATGGTGGAGATTGAAGGGTTCGAAGCAGTCGCTCTCTTTGAGCGACGCTGAATAGATGCCAGAAGCGACCATTCAGCGATTCAACGATTTCTCTGAAGAGCAGAAAGGCGTCCTGTATGGTCTAGCCATTGCAGATTAGTGAGAAGTCTTTTAAGCGTTTTTCTCGAAATTACTTTTTTCAACTGAACTTGTTTCACATAAAAGCTTAATTATATTTTTATATAAAGGAATGAATTGTAATGTATGTACTAACAACCTGCCCTTAGTAGCCCACACCTGTCTTTCGTGGAGAAAAACTAAAAATGTTCACATATGTTCAAGTCGGCCTTAACTTTTTTTTGTCAGTATAAGTCCTTGTGGCTTAGGAATTTCAATGATCATCTGCTAATATGTGCTACTCTTGCATTAGTTGTTCTTTTTCAAGTCAGAGATTGAGCGAAGTTTGGATTGGCCCCATTGGGGCTTTTAGCCAATTTAACATTACAAATTACAACCATCTCTTAAGGGCACATTTTAAAATCTTAGAAAATTCTGTTTTGTGGTTTTTCTTAAAGTCAATTTTCTAAATTTGACCTCAACGGGCGGTGTCCTATCCGCTTGTCCATTGGAGACGGGAAAGGGGCTGTTGACGGGAATATGCCCCTTAAATACGAAATGGACGAGATCAAGAAAAACCGTTTATGAGGTGTTGCTACCTGATGACATTAGATTCAGAATTTTTTGGTCCCGTTGCCTAGAAAACTCCAACTGTAATAAAAACAGTTGTTGGACAGTTTTCGACAATTGTCCTTAACAAATTTTAGAGAAACAATTGCACTGAAAGGCTGAAATGCCAAATACGGACGAGAAATAAACTTAGATTAAGTGCCAATGAAATGAACTTGTTGGGAATAAGATGCAGCAGACTATAGAATGCATTTAAATATTCAATGGTCGTAGTAGGTTCTATTTTGGTATTTATATGTAGTAGAGAGCTGCACGGGTAAGTAAAAAAGTAACATGTTGCTACTCGCTGAGCACGATCACAATTATTTCAGAACGAAATATTATGGACTGTTGGAAGATACATGGAAAACAATTTCCAATACTAGAAAAACAGGCACGACTCATTTTATGCATTCCAGCATCCAGCGAAAGATGTTTTAGTTCGGACCAACTTAAAAGGCAAAAATGTGGATGCCATATTATTTCTACATTCTCAGCAAAACGACTTGACTTAAAAGCACTGCAAAGAGTTATACAGATTTCACCACTCACTTGGTAATATTAATTATTATTAACAGAGCTGTAAACTTGAATTACCATTACCATTTCCATTTTCCCATAATTGAAAACAATCTCCCCAATTTTTTAATAATCGTAATTGTAACTTGGAATTATGATTATTCAGTGAATATTTTAAAATTTAATTACTTTTACAAATACTTAAATAATTGTTGCTGTGTAGCTGTGATTATTGAGTAATTGTGCTTGAAATATTGAATTATTCATGAATTTTAAGGTGTCAAATTAAATTACTTAAGTCCAATTATCAATTTCATGGTTTATATAACATGTTCTTGTGTAAAAATAATAACAAGTTTATTTCATATTACCCATGAAGTTCAAGTTGCCTTGATGACAACTAGTTTTTCAAACGAAAAATCTGATATGAAAACATTGTTCAATTAATCACGCACAAATGGCTTATTGAATTTTGATGAAATTTCAGAGTGGCAAATTTCAAATTTTATTAGTTGATAACCTGGACTTGAGCATAGGCTATATATATAATATATATATAATTCTAATATAAATGGACCAAAATACCGCGAAATTTGCAAAATTACTACATATAAGAGCATATATTAAAACTCTTGATTGGCAAAGTTTTCGTATGGCATAAGATTATAACGAAGATGGTTGGCAAAATAGACGGATAAATACGAGTTATAGATCGAAATTTCAAAAGAATCGCGAAAGTTTCAATAGTTCATATGAATAAATATTATTATAAAGACTTAAGGGGATAGTACACGTTGCGCGTCCACCTCATCTGGGTACCTGGATACCGCAACAAGAAGTCATCAAATTGCAAAAAGATTTTTGTTACCCTACTGGTTTCGTCGAAGTCATAGGATTTGTGTTTGGGGATTATATGTTCTCTTGAGTAATTCTATGTGACAACAATTGTTGCTATTGGCGTCATCAAAATATTGAACATCTATATATCCATAATTCAATTAAATGATTGCTATTATTAGCTTGGGCAAACAGCAAACAATTAAATTTTGGTGTTCATCAAATTATAGTTTTCACCTACAAATACAAAATAATTCAACATTTAAAGCAGAATTACTCAATAATCACCCTTTACAGTTACAATTATCTAAGTAATTGTACAAGTAATTAAATTTTGGAATATTTACTGAATAATCATAATTCCACGTTACAATTACGATTATTAAGAAATCGTAATCAGGAATTGTTTTTTCATTACCTACAAAATTGTGTTTAAAGTAATGAAAAGTAATTAAATACGGGAAGTAATGCATTAATTACAGCTCTGCTGCAAAGTTTAAAAGGCAGAATACAACATTTGAATATTCAATCGTCAAAGTACATAGGTTCGATTTTGGTTTATATGTAGTTACTAATACTTTCTTTATTTGTTGTTAGTATTTTTTGCCCCTTCATTTTTGTGGAAGAACATTCACGCAAAACTTGCTCTTGAAGCCTTGCGTCGTTGTAGCTGACGCCATAACTATGGCGTACGCTCTGACTGATGACGGTTCCATTGCGCGGTTTCAAAGTCCGTTTCTCTTCGATCGTCACAAAATACCCTGCAGGCGTAGCATCATTGTAGATAAGACCATTGCGCAGCCGTGACGTCACCGCCATAGTAGAAACCATATGGGTGAATCCTCATTACGAGGTTTCATTTATACTTTTGGCAATTCTTATGGTTCAGTTTGAATTTCACTCACAATGGCATCACTTCGTCAATTTCTGCACTTTCTTCTCCTGCTGCTGTTTACATGGCAAATTGCTGGCTTTCCCCAAATTCCACGACCTTTGAGGCAGGAGGAATGCATTAAAAACTGTTCAATGGGAAACCAACATTGTGTGGAAAAGTGTTCGAAAGTTGAAGTAAAGGAGATAACTTATACCAAACCTACTGAAACGACGGTGACGAGCTCGGGCGCGCTCAGAATTCCATGCCCACGATTTCGTAATGGAGAATGTGCACTTAATAAAACCCGTCCACCTATATTTTGCGTGAGCTTTTTAAAGAAGTTAAAGTTAAAGTTTTTTTGTTAAACTAATTGAGTGGAAAGGCTTTGAATCCTGGTGAATCGAGCACACGACTGTTAGTTTATAAGTAATGTAAACAGCTCTCTGAGGCTGCCTCTGAGGCATCGGAAATTAGTCGTAAATATTTGATATTGATTTCCAAAATAAATCTTGTTAAACAAAATTGTATAATCAATAATAAAGTTCTCTTTAAAAAAAAATTGCTCACCAATTTTCTTATTTGGGAATGGAAGATTGTTGCAAACCTTTGATATCAAATAGCCCCACAAAAAGAAGTCTGCAGGCCAGTCTAAACCAACATTTTTATACCCCTGTAATATTATTCACTAACAACATCAGTAGGTGAACTCAGTAGCGATTCTCAGAAGTTGTAAGCTATTTTCTGATTTTGCGACTGCAGTTCTAGGAAGGAGAATGTTTTTTAAATCGTAGATGTTTAGCAGAAAGCAGAACTGCCAAGGCTGCCATCATCGTATTTTGATGATGGCCTTAGAAGAAAAGCAAAAATCGCGACAATTCGAAATATAAGTCCGACCGACCCCACTTTCACCATCATCAACCCACCTTTTGTCTAAGTGTTGACTTTGAAATCAAAATCACCATCTTTATAATATCGAATAATCAGTATACTATTTCTACCTAAACATATGGACGCCATAATATCAATTTGATATTTTTTTCAGATCAAGGCCTATTTAATACTCAAAATACCCGTATGATACAAAATATTGTGTTCTTTTTTTTTCAGTGTAGATAATAATTTTTTTAAAACTTGGTTTACTTGGACTTGAACTCGGTACCTCGAAGACTGAAACACACACAGGGGACGGGCAGCTGAGCCGACTCGACTATTCTTCAAAAGCAACAAGACGCGTCGAAAACATATTTGAAAATGAACACAGTTGGGATTTGTCTTGAATGAATTTGTTCTTTTGTGGGCCGTACAACATAGGCTATTTAAGAATTTCTTTAGAATAACGCCCCACCACAATTCTCTTTTCAAATTCTTTTAGGAGTTCCCCCACCCCTTGTTATAGAACCTGAGAAAAATTTACTCGATTTCAAGGCGAAATTTTTCAAAATTCAGAACGAATTTTTTTTAGAGCGTTCGTACCAATTATTATAAACTCGACAAGTAATAAAATTTATTTTAAAAATACGAAGAAGGAATCATCCCCAACCATATAAAGTATATATATTTTGATAGCATAACATTGCGATATACCATCCGTCTGTCCTCCTACGTCTGTCCGTCTGTCCTCTGTTCGTCTGTCCGTCGAAGAACAACAGATCTCATTAATAATTTGATGTATGAAAATATTTTATTCAATTTCCACGCCCCTCCCGCCCATTAATTTAAAAAAAGTTATCTCCTACAATTTAAGCTAGCTTTGTTCAAAATGTATCGATTCCGAAAATAAAGAGGTTACCTCTATTTGAATAATTCACCCCCCCCCCCCCCCCTCCCCCCAAACCAACCAAAGAACTTGTTCGGTTTCATTCAACCGATTTTGTCTTGTTATTATTAGATATTGATTGAATATAGGCTTGAGAAACCCTTTTGTTTAAGCAACTACGTCAAATATAGCATCAGCCAGTATATGAGACCTCTCTTCCTCAGTTCCAAGTATAAACACAGAAAAATCTTAGTGAAAAACTTTTACGTGAACTTCTCACTTTAATTTATTTCTTTCGCATAAGTGCCAAGTTTGATGAAATTTTGACAATTATAGCTTCATATAAAGATTGGTCTTAAAAGTCTAAGTAAAAAAATGTTTTGTCAAGGAATAAATCTGTTCGCGTGGTACCGTTTTAACTGTTCTTTAACAATGAGAAACATGGTAAAAATCTACTTGGACTGACGCTTCAAACGCGTTATGCAATAGGATCTGGCATCACTGTCAAAAGTCATAAAGATTCCTAAGAGAATAAAACTGACAAACATAGATGGGTTCGTCGAATATAAGTTAGACCCGGGCTATCAATGGGGAATCGGGTTTAAAAGGTAAAGTAAAGAGAACACTTCATGACACCTTGTCCATAGCCTTGTCATGGGTAACGTTAAATAATGGTTCCTTCCGTCTGAATAGCTTACCTGCTTCAGATACATCAAATGAAGATAGATTTTATATAAATTATACAACAAATATTAGCTTTGGGAATGCTGAGACCTACTTTTTTTCTATTTTATTGTAATGAACACCCTAACAAAACTGTTTACTAAAGTAAGCCTAAAGGCTTTTATGTTATTTATTCACTAAAATCAATGAAACATAAGCAAAAACCAAAACAAATAAGAATTCATTTGATATTCGAAAACGCAAAATGAACATGTACAAATTTTTTGCAACGAACAAAAAATGTTACAAAATTGAGCTTAAACTTTTTTACAAATATTTTGCCATGTTTGTTAGCCACTCAAAAAAAACTTTTCATGTAAAATAGTTTTAGTGGCCGTCAAAACGATTTATACAATGAATATTGAGTGCATGGAAGTCGTCAAATATTTACTCAGCTTTCTTAAGCCTAATACTGAGATAATGAAATCAATTGTTGAGCCAATTTAAATTATAGGTTAATAGCAAGATGTAGCCTATGTAACGAGGTGGAAGACCAAGAGTTTGCGGATTTAAGAGAGAACAGAGCATGCCGTCAGCCATAAAGAAGATATACAACAAACAAACTTTGTTGGACAACTGATAAGACGAAAATAAATAAAATATTGAAGTTTAAATAAAACATAAAACCAAAATGGAAAAATTACAATAGACAACAAGAATCAAAGTGTAATTTAAGAACAGATATGACGATAACGTAATAGGTAACTAGCATTTAATTAGCTACTCTGTAAGCCGGTGACACGTCAAACAAATTCAACACAAAACAAAGTCTTCACAAAACAATTTCAACACACGTCAATACAACACTAAGTCATTTCACCAAACACAACAATTCAACACACGTTAGTTGAACACAAAACAATTTCAACACGTCAATTCAACACAAAACAAAATAATTAATTTATTATTAAATTTGAATTTAAAATGACTTATAGACGTGTGTTGACTTTTTTTTGTGAAGACTGTTTTGTGTTGAATTGACGTGTTGAAATTGTTCTGTGTTGAATAGACGTGGAACCCTGTAAGCCCGACTGACTGACATATTATCAACCCACAGCCAAAACTGCTTATCCTACAGATCTTAGATATGGCATAGAACTTCGTTTAGTTAAGCAGGCACGCACTAAGAAAGAAATTTGGAAAATTTCACCGCGAAGTGGGTGGGTGGGACACGCTTAGCTGGAATTTTACTAATCTTGCTGCCAAAAAATGTACATACATATGCCAAGTAACAGAACTGTGGCGCTCAGATAATATTTTGGACTAAACTGTCTTTCAAAGAGCGCAAAAGAGAGTGAGTATGAGAGGGATCACACTCACACAAATTAGGTATGTGTTTATTACAAATATGCCATGGCTCTTTGAGATAGATGACTGCTGCTACATGTGTTAGAATAAGAGGGGGGAAGGGGAAAGAGTGAAAGAGCAGTGGAGTATGGAAAGGAGGATGGGGAAAAGGGTGGTGAGTGGGTGGGGAATAAACGGGAAAGCCAATTTGAATTGAATTATAATTGAACAGTGATGATGCTGCTCTGAAATTCACATTCTTCATATAATTTTATCCGAAATTCACAATGTAGTCGTGCGAGAGAGGTATGTTTTCAGCATCCACTTGATTGGCAGGGACTTTCATATAATTTCTGGGTCGGGAACAAAGTCGCTGCGGTTTCAGCTACTTCTGTGTATTTATGTAGTGAATTTTTAAAAAATGCCCCAACACAGTTCATAGAACACCTAACAGCAGTGTATAATGACATATTTGAGAGCGGAAATATTCCAGATAGCTTTCGTAAGAATATAATCTTTCCGATCGCAGAAACCCCTGAATCCAGCAAACTTAGATTCTTTTATAAACACTAGAAAACGCACGATCACGACGTTAATGATTGTACTTAAATATTAATGAATACGACGATTCAAGCGATATTCACCGTGAAATATGACTTACCGCCATTTCAAACGTAAATCAAAAATTATACCTCTTTTTGATTTTAAAGCGGCTGACACTATCGACAGGCATCGGATTGAGCTCTATCGTTATCGTTAATTAAAGTTATCCAAAGCTTGTACTCCAAAACAAGTTTGGACGAGCACTTTCGGTTGTTCAAATATAACTAATTTTATCCTTTTGTTTGCACTTTTGAGATATTAAATCTTTGAGAAAATAAAATTTTGCGACATGTCCTTTAGCCGAATGGACACTTCAAAAAAAAAGACTTTCCACCTGAACACAATAATATTAATGAGAAACGAGTTAACATATATTTGTACACTTCACCATATAAATTTTCAAAATATTGCCGAAACTCTAAGGACGTAATCTCTCCTCGGAAACATTAACGAATTTAAATGTTTAACAACCTAGTTTAGGAGTCTGACACTCTGATATTTACGTTCTACTAAAAAATTCCTACCCACCAACTCCACACGCTTCATCTTGAAAACTACCCCCACTCTTCTTCAAACCCTCAAACACACTTCCTACTAAATATATATGCAAGACTGCCCATTGTCACAAACTCCGTCTAATCACATTTTTCGCATGAATACTGCTCAATTTATAGAATATCCGCAACTGTAATGAATAATTATAATAAGCCGAGAACTCGACGAGCACCCAGTGTCACCAAAACACATACAAAATTTAAACCATTAAACAAAAAATTTTTTAACTTATACGTCTTCAATATTTAATTTTAGCGAGTTGAACTCTCGCCTTAATTTTATACCTCACATTCAACGCAAAGAATCTCTTTATAATCTGTTTAACGTTTACATTATAATATGCCTTTTAACGAGCTCATGTTACACTGGAAACATCGCTGACGAATATTTAACGGTAACGTGAGACTACTTTTAGTACCTAAAGACGTAATACAGATTTTACTTTATTGAACCCCCTACGTTGTCTCGCACCCGCTATACTCATTGGGGCTCCTCGAGCACTGTTCCGTTTCCTCTTTTTTTTCTTTTCTTTAATTTCTTTTTTTTTGTACTCACATTTTTAAAAATAAGAACCCTGGAATATTCGCTAACAGACTCCCTGATGAAATCAGCAAAGCTGCCGAAATGCGTAGGAGAACAGCTAAGATAAACATGGTTTAATTGCAAGTCAAACATTTACAGTTCAAGGTTTAAGTGTGGTGGCTTATTTCAAACAGGGACTAATTCGCGAATATCAAAAAAGTACATTTAAAAGAGTTTTCAAATGAAGATCAATTAAGTTGAAATTTTGGTAAAATGTATGCCTTCTGTTACCATAACTCAGCTCACACACACACACACACACACACCCAATTTATTTTGCGTGTCATCCTGTGACTCGTGCTCCTTCTCCTTCTTCTTGTCCTCCTGCCTGCTCAATATGCCCTGATAGACACATAAAACAATGACGAGCATAACATAATTTCCAGCACTTAACCCTGGCCAACTGTGTCCGGGGTGTCTGGTGACAGTTAACCCACCGCTCCCCTCTTAACAGGGCCCTGTGCCAGCTTCTTCCATTTTTCCGCTTCGCTTGCTTTCAAACAGATTTCAATCTGTTTTGGCTGTCTTTCGATCTGCCTTCCGACTTGCCTTTTGTTTCATTGTTGCCAAAAGTCATTGTTGTTGTTGTTGTTATAGTCGCTTGGGCCTGGCGGTCATCATCGTTGGCATTTTGCTTTCAATTTGCGGCCAGCATTGGATAAAAAGAAAGAAAAAGTATAAAAACTCCTCGAAGCGCTTAAGTTTGCCCGCCTCACGCGCTAATGAAAAGCTGCCAGCGACTGTTGTTCAAAATATACTCTAACTTGTTTAAATTTTTTCAAAAAAAAATCAGGGTAGCCCACTATAAATGAAGAGGTTTGTGGAAGACAGACTTGATACTTGAACTCCAGATAGAAATTATTGTGAAAGGACTTTTGAAAAGAATTCGTTTTTAGGTTTAATATCGGCAGAAATTAAGGATGAGGTTACTTAGAGAGAACATCTGCAAGTGTATGCAAGCTGAAGGATTTTAGTTTCTGTTTTCTTTTTTCCCTCTTTGCTTTTTTTTTTTTTTTTGGTGGGGGCAAACAATGAAAATTAGCAGCACAAATAATCAAGTGCAGTTTTAATTTGCACAATGCCTGCTTTTTTTTTTGTTTTTGTGTTGGGTCAAAACAAAAGAAATGCCAGAGACAAAGGCGCACCAGGACGCTGGGATGCTCATTGCTCTTTGCTGTGCTCCATTTCTCAGACCATTCCTCTGTCCCTTTCTTGTCCATTTTTTGTTCTAACTCGGTCCAGTGTGGTCACAAATAATTGGCCCGATGCCGTTTGACGTTTAAATTTTATTGAATTGGCAGCTGCAATTGGCAGTTGAGAGTTCTAAGCGGGCTTAATTGTTCCCCCGATGGCCAGGACCATGGAACTTGGAAATGACTGGTGGGTGTGGTGGGGGCATCATGCATAATTCTTTTGCGCTTGACTAAATCCAGAAACAAACTAACAATTTCTCATCTCATATGTGTGTGTGTGTGTGTGCATTATTTACGGCTCATTTGCTGCACAGGCTAATTTGCCCTGTTTTAAAGTGTGACACCATTTTACGCTTAATTTGGCATTGATAAAATTTGGCCCAAACACACACCTGTTGTCTCTTTCTCTTTAGGTGTGTGTGCCCCTAAAAGCGGGCAACACATTTTTCAACTCACAGCCCCACACAAAAGCACTTTACAGGACACACCCAACAGCAACAACAACAACAACAACAATAATAATAATAACAATAATCATAACAAAATGTGAAAGCCAAAAGCCAAGACCCTGCACAGTGGAACCAACTACCACAAAGCAGAACGAAAAACTGAGGCCATGAGAGTAAATAGGTCTTCAGTCGCTGGCTAACTACCGATGCGGTAAACGAAGATTTATTAAAAAAATGAAACGAACCTCTATGTGCAAAGCTTCCTAGCCATAGCCCTTGGGGGACGAACATAGAAGCCAATTCACAACCGAATGCTTGCCGAAGTCATGCATTACTGTGTATTAGAGAGAGACACAGTCACATTTTTGAGCTCTCTTTCGGGGAACCCTGACTTACTGACATGCATACACTTCACTTGAAATAATTGCGGCATGGGAAAATACGGTGTTTAGAGGGAGACGAACATAATCAAAAAACGAGAAGACCGAGCTAACTTCGTCTTTGCCGAATTGTTTATACCCTTGCATATATTTTAATATATTAGAGTTTAAGATCGCCCGCATTAAAACCAACAATTTTTCTAAATATAACCCACTTTTCGACCGATAGTTTCCATGGCAGCTATAAGATATAGTCATCCGACTTTGACCAAAACTTCCAAATCTGTGTAAAAGCGTATAAAACTAATAATTGCTGAAGAGGGAGGCGTTAACATTAAAAACAAAAAGTTTTTCTCATTAAAACCCAATGAAAATTATGTAGTTTCTTATAGTCATGCCCCTCTGTCCCTATAAATACCAATATCTCAAGAAATAGACGAGCTACGGGTGCCCAGGGCCAGCTTACGGCCGCGGACACAAAATTAATCCATATGGGATCAAATTAATACCAAGCGGTAATGAAATCAACGTAATCCCGGATATGCTGGGCCCGATCAGAATAAAGATTAAGTTGATCTGACATTTTTAATCCGAGAAAAGATTACATTTACCCCGGGGTAATCTTATAAAAGATTAAATTGAGCAAAAAATTCGAGCACAATTTAATCCCAAAGCTGGATCTTTTTATGCATGTGATAGATTACCATTAACTCGATATGGGCATTTCCATTCTGTCGAACGTGACCGTCGTACATATTTACCCTGCTTATACACAAATACAATAAAAATTAATTAAAATTATTAAGTGTTAAAGTGTATAGCAAGTGAAATTCGGTTTCCAAAATAATGATATAATGAAATCATAACACAGTACAACACTAAAAAAAAAGCCCGGCATAAGACCCATAAATTATGATAAAAGACACATTTGTAAGCTTCACCTCATACCCAGTTTTTCAAATGCACCCTCGGTTCGCGTTCTTTTCTACTTGCAACACACAACGACAATAATTTTAGCTTAGTTTTGAATGGCTAAAGATACAATTCTCCAAAATTCAGCAAATGTGGACAGGGTCATTGGGAACGACATATAAAAAATTTACTCAATTCGCGCAAACGGTTAAGGTACCTCCAGAAGGGGTTAAATCTTCATTCTTGAATATCTTTAAAAGCGCACGGTAGATTTTTGTTAAAATCGTTGTGTATGATGGTATAATGGGCTATTGCATTTCCCTAAGAGACCGCGAATTGGAGTACCATTTTTGGACACACCCACAAATCAATTCATATAGGCCATAAACAAGATCTAAAAATAGACAGTTCTGCGTTTTCAGTTTTGCCAACGAAGCTTTGGTTCGCGGTTTATAGGTATTTTTGTGCCAGCAACTGCCTTAGAACAACATTGACCATTTAGGTAAAACCAGTTTGACAAAAATTCTGAAATTAAATTTATAAGTAAATTGCTTCATTGCAAGCAGGAAAACAGATCATATCATCATCTTGGTGTACCACGGATGGCCCACCAAAGACAATTTTTATTAAAGATTTACTTTTTCTTGGTGGAAACGACGAATTTTAATCATAAGATTAATTGCATAATTTTTGTGGGGAGGCTGTGATACCCAGATGGTAAATGTTGTTCTAAGGCAATTGCTGGTACAAAATTGCCTATAAAACGCGAACCAAAGCTTCCTTGGTGAAACTGAAAACACAGTTCAGTCTATTTATACGTCGGGTATATAGTTCATATATACGCGACATGTCGAACGTGACATTTTTCCATCATTATATTTATGTGGTTTCTGCTATAATGCGAAGCAAAAACTTACAGGTAATTGCACTGGCATAGTTTCTCATGGTCTCTTATGCATTCTTGTATAGCCTTTTGTACCATCAGAAAGATTTTAGATATCGAAAGTACATGTAATCTAGAGTCACTTTTTTTCCAAAAAAATTAAGCAAATTTAATGTCAAAATGAGAAAAATTGTGCTGGCACTGCCGCGAAACCGAATATATCGAATTGGGTTATCAGTAAATGTAAGATTAGCTTACATTAGTTTAATTTGATTCTTCCCCTATGAAAATATGATAAAATATAGTGTTTCGTAACCACTTTTAATTTTTTGGCCCAGGTGGACCTTTGTTTATCTAATATTGATTTGATACCAAGATAGATATCTCTTCTTCCTTTCCTCCACCATGTCATATTACATAGGACATCCTTATACACTACAAAGACCACACCAGTTTTGGTTCTGAAAATAACACAGTTGGAGCGTCCCTGGGTAATCCATATCTTACAAAGGAGGAGTTTCTTGATATCCTTGATGATAAATATAACGAGTATTGGGAGGGGCTGGAATCCTACATAGAAAATTAGAGGTAATTAAAAAGGCAGCAAAAATAAAACGGAAAAACCCCGTATTCTGAACGGTCTGATATCTTGGGAAGAACAGGAAAGTCAGGCGTAGTAAGCGGTTGCGGGGTGAGGCAAAATGTCGGTTATGATAACTTTAGTTTTTAAGTGTTATCCACAATGTTATGTTCAATTATTAATATTAATTCACAATGTTATATGCACAAATTATTATTATAATAAAACAACATGAAGCTGACTAATATCAGAGTGAAAAGTTGTCGACGCATCAAATTTCGTTTCTATGTTTAATCTTGTTTGATCATGGTAGCTCGTGCTAACACGCTCCAAGCTCGTGCTTCGGGCTGCATCACATCACATCCTATCAGGGAACTCAGAGAACCGCAAGCATCAGGAAACGCAACGTGTCACAAAGCACAGAATTTCCTACAGTTACCTGTTCCGATTTTCATTGCAGCAGCGAGCAGCATATCCAGGACCCATCCTAAGCCCAAAACAGATTAACTCCTGAATAAAGAAATATGTATAGCGAAGACTCGAATGATTCACCACTTCTGTTCATTGTGCGATGACTCAAGGGAAACTATACAAAGCAGAGCTCACAAATAATTGTTGCTCTCTCTCTCTCACTCTCTGAGCAGAACTCTCCGATTTGCTATGTTTTGGTTTTCAGTGGACTGTTCTCAGTTGAGTTATTCTCTGTTGTGCTCATTCAATAACATCACAGATGACAGAAGTCTAGATAGCAGATTTGCTCAGTCCCTCTTCACAGTCAGCTGCGCTGCTATGGCACTCAGGTTCGATCCTCGCCATAGCTTGGCTGATGGGTTGGAGTGAGAGTTCAGGCGGTTTGAGTTCGTGACGAAGACGGTTGCAGTCTAAAACTGAACTGGGTTCGACCGAGCGATTCTGCAGTCTAGATAGGGCGTTGGAGCGATGCGCTCGCCAACGACGATCTAAATCTAGACTGAATGATTGCTCGGTCGAAAGAAGCTTTGTTTCAGACTGCAACCTCCTTCGTCACGAACTCGAACCGTTTTTGTCACGCACTCGAACCGTCAGAGCCCTGTCTCACTCCAACCCATCAGCAAACAAAACACAACCGCGACAGAGCAAGACAGGGCGAGGTTCCAACCTGAGCGCCATAGCAGCGCAGCTAGCAGCGAAGAGGCACCGAGCAAACATTTTATCTAGGTTTACCTCATCTGTGCGCTCGCTTTCAAACGGTCTGCGATTAAGCAGAGCAAAAGTGTAACAACAAAATTGGTTATTCTCTGAGCGCAGACCGATTTATTCAAGAGACGACGGGAATAGTTCATCTGTGACTCTTTGCTCAAAGGGTCCGTATATCACAGCTATTTCTGGGACAACGAAAAACGATCAACAGTTATTGGCGAGCTCTTTTGTGACCCCGTTCACGGGCGAGCAACACCCCGGTCATGTAGCTTGTCATGCTGATCAAGAATATATATAGTTACATGTTTCTTACTCGATCACAAATAAAATAATAAATCAATTCAGTTTTATATCTTAGGTTTTGATTTTAAAACTAAAATATCATTTTTGGCTGAGGCAGAGGAACGCTTTGGCGTACGTGACAATGAGCATGAGGCAAAGACAGAGGAATCGCATTTTATTTTGATACTGCAAAGCTGGCATCTTCTGATTGGTCAGTTTGTTCATTTCGCAATTTTCGTTATGATTATATTTTAAGGCCCATAATGGGGTTTTTGTTTACATTAACTTTTCTTTCCTTAAGCTACAGTAGGCATGATTATGTTTAAATAGTTGATATAAGAAAGGGTAAGGTGAATACTGGATATAAAATATATGTATACATATACTTTATGTGGTCAGAGATGTTGTGCGCAAAACAAACCGAAAACCGAAGTTTATATACCCTTGGAGCATGATATATGCCATCCTGTTGGCTTATTTTTTGCAGTGAGTAATAGTCTTTGTCAGTTTGTCATTAGCTCCTCGACCTTTTTAAGGAGAGAGAAGAAGCGCCTTTTTAGTGGAAAAAAGAGTGAGCAGGAAAGTCGAGATGTGATTCGGCATAAGGACTCGAAAATTCAATCAAAAGATTAAGCAATTAACAGCAGGTTTAAGCCCAGAGTCGCACAATGCAAAGACGAACAGGGGAATCTGGTCACAGATTCGCAAGTGTCGCTTAACAAAAGGAGAAGTTACTTCTCCAACCTCCTTGGAAGCCATGAAGAACATGAAGCAATGGCACCAACATCGACCACATAGAGATAGACCCTCCGACCCAACAGGAAGTCTGTTTCGCCATACAAAGGCTAAAGAACAACGTCAAATCCTGGAGCAGACCTACGTGAGAGGTATGAAATCTGACCCTCCTTTTGTTGATTATAAATCAGCCTTCGACACACAATAAATCCAAGATTTCTTGAAGCCCTGTGTACCTTTGGTACTTTGCATGATGACGTTGAAAAGCACTCAAAGCTCCGTCAAAGTAGGAACGAACCTCTCAGAGCCTTTTGATACTTATCGTGTGACTTCTTTAATCTGCTGATGAAGTCGAAATGCCAACAAATCGGGCACCATCTTTAATAAAGATGTAATGCTACTTGCACATGCCAATGATATTTACATTATTGGCAAAACCGAACGGGCGGTAAGCAGGGCGTTTTCAGAGATTAAGTGGCAGTCGGAACTGAGGACAAGACGAAGTACCTAGTAGCTTCCAGACAGAAGTCTACGGGTCTTGAAAAATTTGTTACAAAGTTGTAGAGAACTTTGTCCATCTCGGAACAATGATAGTCGGCGACAACAACATCAGCCTGGAAATCCGACAAAGAATCACGCTTGCAAACCGATGCTACCACGAGCTCAGCAGAGACTTCGCTCGAAGAACAAGAATAGCGCTGTACAAGTCGCTGATTATCCCAGTCCTGCAATATGGCGCAAAAGCATGGGATGAGGCGGCAATTGGCGTTTTTAAGCGAAAGATTCTTTAGAGGATTTATGGATCTTTGAAAGTCGGCGACGAACTGTATGGGCCAAGTGGCCCGTATGGGTGAACAAGCTCCAGCAAAAATGTCTACAAGAGGAATGCGATAGAATTGGGACAAGGCAAGGTGGCACGTCCACCTCTAAGACGAGACGACCATACATTTCCGAGCTTGGTGTGAAAAACTGGTGCCAGCTCCCACTTATTAGCAGAGGCCGAGACCGTCAAACGGTTGTGATGGCCAATAAAGAAGAAGATGAAGTTGTCTATACGATATATTCATCCTATTTTTATCAAACTCTTTAAAATTGTGTTGAATTAGAAAATATTCCTAGCTGAAAAGTGTAAAGACGATACACAGTTTTTTTACTAAGACTTTCTTCTGACCTGAGGCTAAATCAACTCAGCTTGTCAGGCTGATCAAGATTCTATATACATTAGATGCTTCCTTCTATGCGTTATAAACATGCGGACAATTTGAATGTACCCTCTTGAAAGGGTATAAAAACATTGCGATAAGCATTTGGTTGATAAAACCACAAAAAATGATTCATGTGTTCGAAGAGGGGGTTTCATAATTTATTTTGGCATTGAATATTTTCAGTTTCCATGTCGATCACCATGGCATCACTTCGTCAGTTGCTGCTCTTAGGTCTACTGCTCCTGCTTTTCATATGGCGCACCAGTGGCCTACCCCAAAACTATAAAACTTCTCGTCGGGATCAAATCTTTCAAGATTGCCTCAAAAAATGTGTAGGACGACTTCATGAATGTCGGGTTAAATGTTCGAAGGAGGCACAGGAGTCAATACCTACTATTAAACCGTCTTCAAATCAGGTGCCGGCTATCGATAGAAGTTTGTTCGCAAATTCCGGAGATAAATTCAGGACAACTACTCCATATACACCACAAGAAGTAGATGAGTATGATAATTCCTGGGAATAAAAATGTTAATCGATTTCAATAAAAGTTTGCAATGCAAATAAAACGCTTAAGACATGACATTGAAATTGTAACGAATTTGAAATACAGTGCACGGGACTTCAACGAGAATCGACGGTAGTCGGAAGAGATTCTGAGTTGGATCTGGATCAATTTGCGTAAGATTTAAGGTTGATCCATTTCTTACTGGAGTGTTAAGTAGGATTGAGGACAGCTGATCTGCCTTCGCTTGGGAACTGACCCATCAGTCCATGCCCACAGTGGCTGCAGCTAGAAAAGAATCCCTGGTATTGATACGTTTCGCTTGGGAAAAGTGCGTGCTGCTAAAATTTTATGGTGCCGCCTCCCCACCCCACCCCATCCCTATTCACGCGCCACCTCAAGAGAGCATTTGCCGAATGTGTCGCACACAGGTGACGGGCAAATTGATGCTGTTATTGTCAGGGGGCGTCAAAATGCCAAACGCTGTCAACTGTCGAAACATCTACTATTCTCCCTCGCCTCCTTTCTCCTTCCTTCTTCCTGCTTCCAAGGTTGTCATGTCAGGCGGTCATAATCATTGACATTCATACATAATGGACTCATTGATATTCGCAGCCAGAGCAAAAGAGCAGCAACAAAGGGCCAAGTGGCTTTCGACTTTTTACCCTAAGCGGAGCGGGGAGGGGGGAGGGGGGGTGAGTTTTATTGTTGTCTTCGTCTTTGGGGTCATAACAGTAATTGCCAACAAAACGAGTGATTAACCTGACACACACACACACACACACATGCACTGGACAACGCCCACTTTCCATTCGGCTTTTGACCTTGCCCAGGGGGCAGCAGTCATACCAGGGTTTGTGTCTTAGCTAAATAGCCCAGACACAAATATTGCACAACTGCTTAGGCAATCATATTTCCATTTGGTACAAACGATTTTCAAATGAAACAAAAACGAGAAATAACCAAATCTCTGCCAAAACCGTATAAAAACACTTACACACACACAGACACACACAGAAAGGAGAAAATAACTGAGGAAATGTTTAAGTATTTCCATTTCAAATTGAATTTTCATTTACACAACAGTTACAAGGCAAGTGGAATCTTCTCTAGGCCTTAGAAATATGCCAGGAAGCAAAAATCAATGTCCTGCCGCGGCCAGGTTACTGTTTTTAGTACACTAAAAGCCTCTTGAAATGCTCCGACTCCGGCTCCTTGGCTCGACGTGCTGCAACTTAATTTGGCATTAACACAGACAGCCAAACAACCGACTGAAGCGCAAGCAAAGGAAGCTCTGCGCTATTGGGGAGTGAAATATATAGGTATAAGATATATATAGAGAAATATAAATGTGTTTAGCTGGCCAGAACATGTTTGTGAGCCAAACAAAAATGCAAATAACTGTCTGCTAGATGCTTTTCCTCATCTAAATAAACAATTTAACATGCGCTGAAGCATTATTGTGTATTTTTCAATCAAATGATTAGAGCTGGCTTCAATTTTTCAATGTAATTTTTGTAGTTTTTCTGTCTATTTCTGTAAAATTTCACATACAAAATCTCTTCAGAAATAATTAAAAGCAGTTATCCTCCTTTTATTATTTTTAACGAAAACGGGATGATGGTTTGAAAAACGGGCATTATGAAAAAAGTGAGCATTATGGCCGGGTGTGGTGCATCGGGTAGTGTGTGTGTGTGTTCTATCCCCGCCTCTGACCATGTAATAAAAAGTTTAAATACTCTGTAAGGAATCATTTGCGACCCTATAAATCATATATGTAATTAAAAGCGCATAACAAAAGTGAAATGTGCATCAAACATTGAACAAAAGCCAAAAAACCCCAGAATCAACAAAACCACGACGACCGATCAAAAAAAAAGGTTTTTAACTAGTGCCAGTCCCATCAAATTCTTCGGAATTCATAGTCGGAGCTCAACTGCAAAAGTCTCGAAGCGAACAAAAAGGAGATTCTTCAGCCGCTCTAGAACCCTTGATCCAGTCCAATCTACCTGGTCAAAAAGAGACCGGTGGCTAACAGATCTACACTCGCACAGGCACACATGTATAGTCAACTTAATGACATAGCTACAGGCACACATGTCCGATTCACAACATCGACATCAGCCATTGAAAACTCGGCGACATTCATTTAAAATCTTCACTTCTTCTTCGTCTATACATCAACTAAATGTTCGAGCCGAAACATTTCAACAACACATGGATTCCAAGTTCCTGCAAAACATCCTCTTGAGCCTCTCACTCAACATATCATGGATATACAAGCCAGCATTCAGCGTCAACTTCCCTGAAGGGGGAGTGGCTTTGGCGGTTCATCCAGCTCCAATTACATATCCAGTTCATCCAACTAGTTAACACTTGACTAACAACTGTCGATGCTCGAACTTACCGGCTTTTTTAGGTATCTTACATCTTACCTACCTATCTCTCTGCCTGTGACATTCATTCTTACCGGCAACATGACGTCTCCAATAAACCGAATTAAAACTCAATCTAAATAGTTAGCATTGTGGTCACATTAGTGGTGTCATCTATTGGTCAACCAGTATTTTTAAAATCAAGTAGTGGCGCCATCTATTGCTCAGTTTTTGAAAATCCCTTAACAAGCCAGCCAGCTAGTTTGCAGCCGCTGTTCCACAAGGTACAGACTATATTACAGTCGGCATTGACCATTTTTTTAATACCTAAAGTACTTGAAGACGAGAGACAATTGATCTGAAAGCCAAAATTTGAAAGCAATTCTAGCTGTCACCCTTTTATTGAATTTAGATTCTACTTGTCAAAAGAAATCAAACATATTTTTAAATTCGAGACCTAAAAGAATTAAGTTTAGTTTATATTAAATTGGAGATCTATCTATTCTTGGAACATTTTTTAATACTTTCTTATGTAAATTCCCTTTTATTTTTTTTAATTTATATACTCTACTCTACTGCTCTATAATCTACTAACTCCAACCATTAGTACTAGTTCGGTTTTATAATTAGAGTGCTTTAGACTAGTTCATCCAGAGGCCCAAAGCCAGTTCCCTACATTTCATGTATACATGTGAACTTATTGCATCGAGGAAAACTCCATCTTAAGCTTAGTACTCAGACAAACTAAGTCTCTTACGTTCGGTGGAACTCAGACAAGCTAAAGTTTCCGTACCTAAGCGTCGAAAATCTCGTGGCGCCGCTAACTTGACAGGTAGAGGCGCTAACTTGAAGGCACAAACAGCTGATTCAATTCAGATGGTGTGGTAGCAGAAGAAATAGTTTGTAACATCCCTGTAGTTTTATTTTTTGCTGGATGCTGGCGAAAGGTTGTCACGTCAAAACCGAAGTTCAATCACCCCAAATCAAGCGGTCAGATACTTGCACGGTCAATTATGAATATTTCTTGAGCTTTTGTGCAGTCGGTCGTTCACACATTGCGGTTTTTATCCGCCGACAATCGTCAACCCGACTCAACAGTCCGTCGAAATGAAGTATTATTATTTTTTTAAGTGAGAATGCGAAATCTTTACGTATTGAAAATAAAGTAAAATATATGCGTTGTATGCACATCTGTTTTGTGGTAAGAAATTTTGAAGTGAGAAATTGATCAATTATTTCAAACATATACAGAACATTAAGTACGGCTTCTGATCTGAGCAGTAATAGCACTGAGCTAAAGCATTCGACTGATCAACATACAAGCAACACGCCTAAAAGATGTAAAGTTGCGGTGATAATGTATAGAAACAAATGTGTAGAAACAAATGTATAGAAACAAATGTATATAAAATTGAAAAAAAAAACACAAGATTTCTTGGATGATACAACTGTCTGGGCGATAAATGAAATTTAGTTGCTTGATTTCAGTTTTAATCACAAATCTTTTCTAACTGAAAAATTTGCATGACAAATTATTTTGGCAAACTTTATAGGTTTCCTTGCACATTGCAAATGTACATATGTAAACCATATAGACGCCTATGTATGCATGTACTTATATAGCCAGCGGCCGCACATTTTCAACGCTAAAAAAAAATCAGAAAAAAAGAATACGAAAAGAAGCTGAAAAAATGGAAAAAAAAAAAAAACGAATTTCATGCAATAAATTCACGTTGAAATTTTGCAATAGTTGCGTCTAGAAGTTGCAGGAGTTCTGCAGCCACTGCTGCTGCCTCTGTTCCTTTCCATTTTTTTTTATTCTTGCGGAATAGCAGGAAGCATCAAGAAATAAAACAGGCAACAGAGAGGCGTGCCTTGTTGAGTGGCTGCTCCTGCTTAATTTTACAGCGGCGCGCCTCCGCTTAAGTAAACTTTCGGTTGGTCCTCCACTCTGGCGATAAGCAGGCCAGGCTCTAGCTTTTATTTTACGTTTTTCTTTTTTTTTGTTTGCCCCATTCGATTAAACTAAACATAAATTTTATGGACAATAAATCAGCCCAGAGAGTTGGAAGAGTTGCAGTTGCAGTTGCAGGTGCAGCTTGCAACTTGCTACCATTGCAGGCCATTGGGGTATACTGGGGCCGGCCACACGGCACGTGTGGGAAATCAGCAGAGAGAAAGGGATACCAAGTCGAGGCTTAATAAATGAATTTCTCAAACAAAACTATTAAATGCCATTCTCGGGCACAATTTCGATGTGGCACAATCAATGTGGTCCACAAAGTTGGGCAAAAAAAAATGCAAGAAAACTAAATTTAAACTAACGCAAGAATGTGTTGTCGGGATTTATCATTTGACGACTTTGAAGTCAATTCTATTTGAATTTTAAGAGATTAATTACAAATTCAGGTGAAATCGAGAGACTCGAAACAGTTTGAATCAGGATACCATATTACAATTTTTAGTTCTGATTTTCCCGATTAAAGCTTAGTTTACAACAAAGGAACTGCCAAAACTAAATATTCCAAATAAATTTAAATTTTGTGATTTTTTGTGCCTGTTTATTAAGTTTCACAATCGCTTAACAACTAATTGGCTTAGAGCTACTGCTTAAACTGACTCTTAATTTACTACCGCTGGCACCACGATTCGCTCGGACACGCTCGCTCCGCTTTCGGTGTGCGGGGGGCCTTAGACTATAATATACCCAAAAAATATTGTCCAACTTGGTTTTATCAAATATTCTCCAATTTTGTCTCAGAGGGTTATTCATACTTGAACATGATATTCATTCTGTAGCGCCAACTTATACATTGAACGATATTCTTTGGTACCTACGGAAGAGTAGACGCAAACTGCAAGAATGCCAGACGCATTTTAGGCTCCCCGAGAATGTTCAAACTTGAACATGAGACTCGTCCACGATACTAACGTTAAGACAGCAGACATATACTGGATAAGTGGCTGTCGCATCTTAGACCCCTAACGAATAGTCATACTTAAACATGATATTCATTTCGGCCCACACATAATCTAAATCTGATATTTATTTATAACTTAGCCTTGTAACGGACACGCGGAATGTCGAGGGCACGCTCTGTCTAAATGTTTGGTGGGGGGTTCTTGGTGCTCTCCCAATCATGCGCTACAGAATAAAAGGAGACAGAGCCTAAAGGAATGGCTAAACCACCTAATACAGAATCTAACGTGGAAACATTACGATTAAGTGGAGAACTAAGATGGTATTGTCCTCCTCTATACCCGCCCTACCTTGCACAGCCTTGTGAAATTATATGGCTGTGCCCAAATTATGACGCGAGTACACTTGCTATGGATGCCCTTCAAACATTATTTATTTCATAATTTTCGTCATTTCTTTACGAATTTAAACACATTTTGATTAAGAATACTTAATATAACCTCCACTAGGGAGTTAAATTGGGTGGGAATAAGCCGAAGGCCTATTGTAATCCTATACGGGTGCATTCTGACATTCTGACAAGTAGGTGTGTACTCAAAACTCGAGCATTTAAGCCGTTAAGCGGCAATCCTTATTGGCCATGGTCTATAGCACTGCTTTTGAGTGTTTATTTCACTCTCATATGTGTCGGCTATGCCGTACTTACTGCAGGATCCATCGGTGTCAGCAGGCCTGTTGATCGATGAAGCTGTCGTGGGGGAAAAGAGTGCAAAAACAAAACTCTCACCTAGGAAAATATAATTTCAAAACGCAATTACTCTTCTAGCAGAGATATCAAACGATTCTCGATACGGTGATTTGGTGATCCTCCACCTAACCCTGAGGCAGAATCCGGATAGGGAACCTGCAACACGTGGCCAGCCCAGACGCAAAGTGTCTCGAATGCACAGCTGCTGCTGTCCTTTAATAGTGAGCACTCTTTAGGGTCACTCGGCTACCACATACAGGAGCAGCCGCGAAGAATTGTACTGCTGCGGGCGTAAGAGAAACGTAACTCAAGGGCCAGGGACCACAGATGTACACTGGTGTAACGCCACCAGGGTATGGCAGCGGCGTGACACGCCACGTGCAAGCGTGAGGCTGCGCCTATTCCACTATTTAGTTAGGGCCACGTCCGAATTAAGAAAATCCAAGGAGAAGGAGGGAACACCAGCACAAGACCTTGATTAAGATACTCTCCGGTTGCTCCGGCGACACCTGCTCGTCGATAGGTTATGTACGGGCGTGTGCTAATTGCAATAAATACACACCGCACAGCCGGATTAAGTGCTGGGGCACAAGCGAGAGAAAACCACCTTAAGGCAACACTGTATAAAACACGAAATTATAACCTCGGAATGACATAAAACTGTTTGTTCACTTTTCCATACCTGAAGTTGAGGTTAAGTCGGGCGACAAAAGTAATAATGGGTTGCGGGCCAGAAAACTGTGGACTGTGAGACGATCGTATCCGGATCTCGGATGATTAATAGCCACTCTTTATGGTTCTAGTCACTAACTATGACGATATTTTTGATCAGCAAAATTTTAAGCGTCAGTACAAGTGTTCGGATGCAGCAAAAGTGAAAACGGAAGCCCGAATTGGCTGCTTAACTAGCATGGCGGCGTGATTAGGGCTGCCAACTCATTTGCAGACGAATGATGGCAAATGATAGCGCCTTAACGAGAGATAGCGCCTAATGTAGAATAGCGCCTAGTGGGAATGATCGAATATCGATCATTTGAAGCAGTGAACAAAATTCAAATTTAATCACACCCTCACAGCCTGTGTCATAAATATGTCATTTTATGTAATAGCTCTAACACTGACGAGGATTGCTCGCCACAGGATAGCCGAGACACCACTTGAAAGGGTCGACCAGTCGTGGAACCACTTGACGTGCATTGTGTGTGAAACTACCTTTTACAAATACTGCTTTAGAATAGAAATAAAGGGTTCGAAACAGAGGAGATATTCTTAATAAAAGGCAACTCACTAGCTTGGATGTTTGAGAATATCGCTCTAAGAGGGTTTTTGACGTTTGAAATAATAAAAAGAAAATAAAGCCTTTTTAGGGCCGATTTCTGTTCTCCCAGATAGCTGCTATATGTCAGATAGTCATCGATTTTACACTGTTATTTGTTAGTTTATGTGACAAATAGCTCTATGTAGAAGATGTGAAATCGGCCCTTAGTCTACCAATGTCTTCGATAAAACGCTTTAAACGCATTTATCTCGAAACCTCGTTTTTTGAACTGGCGGCCATGATATGTCCAGTTCCATTGAGCCGATTTTGATGATTCAAAGTGAAATCTACGCAGAATTGTCACCATTCTGGTCTGACCCTCAATCATAATTTAAAAATAATGTTTTTATTTTTTTTAAACTAAACTACAAAAAAGGGCCTAAAATCAAATTTGTAAGAAAATCACAACATTTTTTTTCGAGGGTCAAACCAGTATGACATCTTTACTGAACGGAGCTCCCGTTTTTAGTTTATATTTCACACAACCCGGCGACGTGGAATCGTGGCCTTCAGCATTATACCATTTTTTTTTACCTTTTTTTTGAACAGCCCTCGTATCGAAGCAGTAAAATTTTTATGTTTTTTTAGTCTGTTTGTAACATAATAAAAAAAAATTAAATATAAGATTTTTTGATGTGAAACATCTTTAATTTCGGTACGGACAATTTTAGTAGGAGTAAAATTTGATTTCAGCGTCACGTGACGCTGACGTTATTCATATTTTGCGTTGTTTTGATTTGTGGAGTTTCCCGGCAAACACACACACAAGAGGATGGGCAGAGGGGGGAAACGAAGAGGTTCTGGGAAAGATCTGGGTGTGATCTTGGTGGGATCTGGTGATATGTGGGAGGGATTTGGGTGGAATCTTATCTGGGCGGTATCTGGGAGCGATATGGGTGGTATCTAGATGAGGATCTGGGAGGAAACTGGGCGAGATCTGACAGAGTTCTGGGTGGGATCTGGAACGAATCTGGGCGGGATCTGGGCGAGATCTGTATAGGATTTGGAAGGAATCTCGGTGGATCTAAAAATGATCAGGGTGGGATTTGCGCGAGATCTGGATGAGATCTGGGCGTGATCTGGAAGGAATCTGGGCGGTATCTGGGTGGGTTCTGGAAGGGATCTGAAAGGGATCTGGAACGGATCTGGGTGGGATTTGGAAGGGATCAAGGCGGGATCTGAGTGGGATCTGGATGAGGATCTGGGAGGGTTCTGGGCGGGATCTGGATGGAATCTGGAAGGGATCTCGGTGTGATCTGGAGGGGATCCGGGCGAGATGTGGGTGGGATCTGAAAGAGATCTGCGCCGAAACAAACAATAAATGAGTAAAGTTGTCTCTCTTGTTTTGTTTCATTTCCCTCTAGCCCTCTAGATATGAATCTGCAAAAGTGTGCAATAGCTCAATGTGCTAAAGCGCAACTCATTGTTCGTGAAGTGATGAGGGGCGAGGTTTTTTGATCCTAGTTTACGCCGCCCTCTTCCTTGCCTTCCTATCCAAAGAGGTATGTCCCATTGCTTATTCCTTCGCACATGAGACTCGAACACAAGTGTCACAAGTATCACTCTATGCAACATTAAATTTAATTAGGTTTGCTGACAAGGGTCAGACACACCACTTGAAAAGGTCATGGGAGAATCAATATGTATTCCTTACACATCCCTAGTTTAGATTAGAGTTAACTAATTGGAATAAAAGCAAGATCGCTCGCCAGAGTTAGAGTCCTTATCCCATCCCAAATCAATCAAATTTCTCTCCCCAATCGAGTTTAAAGAAGAATTTCATTCGTTCTTTTTAAAGTTCCAAACTTTCTTCGATTGCATGGAGCAACACCAGGTGACATCAGCTAAATATCCAGACAATCCTCCACATTCAATTTTTTCACTCCTTCATCAACAAAAACTTTGTCCTTTCAATCGAATGCCGAGTTCGATTTGCGTTTTGCACGCTTATTTAATTTAAAAAACATTTCGTTTCCGTCGCTCCCTGGGACGCCCCGTGGAAGTTTCTGTTAAGTACGCCTCGATTAATGTGCAAACTTTTCTTGGTCACTTGCATCCGTTTGTTGCCGTTTCGGGGGGCAGCTTCTGCTTATTTATTTATTTTGTTTGCTCTTGCCGCTCGCGTGCACTTCAGCTGCAGTTTTATCTGCTCGGTAATTAATGCTAAATTTATGGGGCCCTCCTCCCCGCCCGCCCGGATCTAACCTCAGCCAAGGGACGTGCCGTGACAGAGTTATGCCAGCGCGTGTCAGGTGGCTAATTTGCATATGGCATATCGTTGACACGTTTGACACTGACCCCAAACCGACAAGGGGACCATTTCAATAGTGCAGCAGATCAAAGACATGATCCACGAATCGCCCCGCTTACCTTGCGTGCGCGCCAGCAGCAGCAGAAATGTGCAGCAAAGTGCCTGGAGCAGCTCCATATTTCATTAGCCTTGAGTTATGCGACAACAGACGACTCCAAGCACAACTTTCCGGGAGTAACTTACTGCCACTGCCACTGCCACCGCCTGTTTAATGTCGGGCTTCCACTGTGCCGCTTTGGCCGGGCGCAAACTGCATGAAGTAGCGAGGAGCCAGCCTTAAGGGGCAAACGGCATTCTGCGTAATTGCACTGCCAAGTGCTGCAAGGAAGGAAAGAAGTGAAAGAAAAAGAGACGTAAATTAATTAGAACAAGAAAAGGCAAATCCAATTGCTCTGTGTGATTTTGGACTAGATAAATACCCTAAGTGGGTGAAGCTAAATAAACGATATACGGCCGTATTAAGGTTTCCCTCATTACACTTGGGAGATTTATATTTGGGAAGATTTGGGGATAAAGAGACTGGCTGATACACTGAGAAAAAAGAAAAAAGATTTAAATACCTAGAGATGGGATTTGAAATTCGACAAAAAAAGTGTGAACTAGGGCTTTTACGGTTTACACGGTTTTTTATTTACACAAGCATCACTGTACGATCATTTAGGTTTGTCTATACTTGTCATCGTCTTTCTTATATGGGTCATTCTTCACCGTAAATTAAGATGTGTTTAGGGCAATTGATTGTATATCCTTAGAATCTATGCCGAAATGACTGAAAAAAATTATATATAAAAATGGCCAACGTTGTTCTGACATATAAACTGTTTCTAGCAAATAAGAAACAATAATCTGGAGTATCCACGACGCGGGTAGGTTTAGGCGAATTAAGGTTATTGTAGCCGCAACGTGCATTCACTCATTTGACGTTTTTAGCGCCCATAAAGTTGATTTTTAAAAATGTATGTGATTCGTTTGGTATTTGCAGCAATGAGCCTACTTTATGGTATACTTGGCCTTTGATTTTAAAAGTTGAATTAAATTACTGACCATTACTATTTCTATTTTTACTGCGAATCGACTTCATAAACAGGTTTGAATCTGGATCCGTGCCGATGAGCAAGCCGTTCAATGGTTCTGTTGTCGTCTCAATTTTCGATAGTTGCACTTTTCCCGGCGGACTCATTTTTGAATTTGAGCGCATGACAATTGCGACATTCTTTGTCCATAGCACCAATCAGCGGACCTTCGGACCTTCTCGATATGTACTTGTTGGCGTTCTTGGTCAATTGTTCTGTGTGTGTTAACATCTGTCTCTGCTCCTATTGTTGTTGTTGACTTTGGAAAGCTCGTGCCTCTTGTGACGGAGAAGAACGCAGTTAAAACATTCTGACACGCGTACTTTCATTTATTTCATGTAATTGCTAATCTGTTCTTGCTGCCCTAACATTTCCCACGTTTGTTCCCGGCCCAAACAGCCACCACTTCTTGTTGCTGGCGTTGTTTACTATGTATAACACACACACACAAACACAGATAGGTCAAATAAAAACCACCCTGAGTCTTTTGCAGTCAGAACTACAAAAGCTAAGTCCGTTATCATGGCCCGGAAACCCTCTCCATTGACGGCTACGAAAATCTTTTTTTTCTTACAAATTCCAGCCGAAAACGAGCGTTATTTTATTTTTGTTAATATTTTTTTAAATTTTTTTTTTTTTTTTTTTTTCTTTTTTTATTTTTTTTTTTTTTTTTTTTTTTTTTTTTTTTTTTTTTTTTTTTTTTTTTTTTTTTTTTTTTTTTTTTTTTTTTTTTTTTTTTTTTTTTGGGGGGGTAAATTTTTTATAAATAATATTTATTATTATTTTTTTTTTTTTTTTTTTTTTTTTTTTTTTTTTTTTTTTTTTTTTTTTTTTTTTTTTTTTTTTTTTTTTTTTTTTTTTTTTTTTTTTTTTTAAAAACAGGCATTGATCTTCAAGAGTTTGCTCGTAAATTAATTTGGGAAAAGAAAGATGTAAATAAGTATGAAAGCCTGATTCGGGTTCAGCGTGAAACAATCATTCCTTAACCATTTGAGGTTCGGAACTGAGAATAATATAATTTTAAAATATTCGATTTCCGATATAACGCCTCGGAAAAAATGCGATAATTAAATTCGTGACTTATGGAAAAAATCGAAATTTCGATAAATCGATAATATTTTCGACATTCCTACTACCGAGGAATCTAATAGGATCACTAAGGATTCCCTCGAAATTCCGCTAAGGAATTCTCTGAGGATCTGTCGATAAAACAAACCTCAGATATCCCGCTTTGAAAAACCTTTTTTTTTTAATTTTTCATGATTTTAGAAATTGTTTAAAATCTTAACATAAATTGTCGAGATCTAATTTCGAATTTCTTTCGATTGATACAAAAATCTTGAAATTTTAGAACGTTCGATTTAAAGAAGAATGACAAATTTCCAGTGTGACCATCCTTAGACTTCTTAAAAATACCTTAACACTAAAATATCGATACATTTATTCATATTCACACTTTTCAAGCCTCAATTTATCAGCCCTTCAACACTTCTCTAAATAAACAAAATAAATATATATGCAGGTATATGCCGAGTATTCTTAGGAAAAATAGAAAATCAAAATCGATTTTAAGAGATTTTGTTAACTGCAACGGAGGAGTAAGGGAATGAGCATGGAAATGATAAAAGTAAATCCCAATGCCAACAGTTTCTCCAAAAAAGTTTTTACATAGACTGAATTTTGTCCTTAATTTTTTGCTAAATTTTACTAAATCTAATCTAATTCGCTTTTTAGGAGATTTGTTCAAAAAGTTTTGCAAATTTTGTTGGCGTTACTTTGGTACTCATGTCCCTCACTTGTGCTGACAAGAACGGAGAATGTTTTGAAGCTCTTTTTTGAAACAATCGAACCGAATCTTTGCTTAAATTTAATTGGCTAATCATTTATCTATCCTACCAGAAACACACACACACACATCAACTCCCCCGTCATTTATTACTCCAGGGTATCATCAAGTGTGCTGTAGCGGTAAGTGTATTTGTAATAGCTAGCCCTTCTCAGGCATTACGTCAGTGATGGAATGCATTCGGTGCAAATGTTATTAACAAACACAACCGCCATAAATACACGAGAGCAAACACAGCACAAACCCAGGCAAAACAATGGCCACGGCTGAGTGACCTTTTTGCTCGACGCCAGTAATCGCATTCGCCACGGTAGCCACACACCCACACACACACACACACACAGCAACACCAACAACAACCTGTAGTCTCGACAAGTTCGCATTTTTATGGCAACAAACGTCAGCCATAAACATTTTTATAACACTGCAAGACGCCACGTTCAACTGGCAGAGGGAAGGGTGGGTGTACAAGAAAACTCATAAACCACAAGCAAAATGAATTGTGTTTTCACTTTTTGTAATTAGCTGGCGCTTAAGTGCTCTAGAAGGACGTACAGTGGGAAAGATATGCACGTAGGGACGTGTAAGTATTTACCAAAAATGGAGTTGATAATTGATTTGAATTAAGCTGGGAGGGATGGTCATTGTATCAAAAGTCAGAAAGAAGAAAAAGTTACTAACATATGTAAACAGTGTTAGGAAGTACCTTGGCATTTGTACCTATAGGCACATACCTAAACAAACAGGCTGATGGCCAAAGCTAAATCATCGCCCTGATCAAAAATATATATAGTTTATGGGGTCAGAAATGCATTCGAGCCTTCATTGTCGCCACTTCATTCACTTCACTTCAAAGTAAACTATTTACATTTATATTTAAAATTTATTGCAAGGAAAAAGACTTTGAATTTCCATGGACTTCTGTGAAAAACGCTAATTAAATTGTGTACTGTGTTATTTACGCACACCAATACACCAAAGTCCCGCACGTTTTAATCTACTGTGTATAAAAGTTCGCTCTGCAGCAGCTAAATCGTTACCCCGACAGTATATGAGATTATACTGCCGGGTGTGGCCCAGCGGTTAGTGTGCTGGTCTGCTGTGCGAGAGGTGTGGGTTCAATCCCGCCTTTTCATATATTTAAGGATTAGCACACTGTACGCGGACCGTAGAAGATGCCGAACGGGAAGAGCTAAGCCTAGGTTTAGGGAGGCCATTCACAGTCACTGATTTGATGGACATCCTACTTAGCTGGCAAATCAATTAGAATGCTATGTGCACCGTTTCTGCAGAGGTGCTAAAATCCCTGCGTCGCGCTAAACGACAGCTCAATTCGACTTCAACCCCTAGATAGGAAGGAGTAGGGGAGGCCTTCGTGCCATCTCTCTCTCTCTCTCTCTCTCTTGTAAAGTAATACTTAGCGGTAGTTGTGGCAGTGGTTTTAGTCGGTGAGGAATTCCGAGTCCCACACTTTTTGGCTTTTAATGCTTTCCCCCAAAAAAAAAAACATATCTCAAGGTCCAGCCATGGCACTTTCTGCAACAAAGAAGAGTCTTCTCTCTCTTCTCCGCCCACTTCTTTTCTCGCTGTCCTGAAGGAACTCAGGGTGGAGAGAGAAATCGATTAATCAGAATTAGTAAAAATGTCACCTACCCTTTTCTTTTTCATAATCATTGTAAGTTCTTTAATACTTAAAACATTCTGTCACTTTAAGATTTTTGTAACTATATTCATAAATACAGGCATAAATGGATATGAATGAAAATACATTTCTAATACTACTACTTCATCCGTCATCTTTTCCAGCTATTGGCGCCAGCTGTGAAGTAACTACCCATGAAAAAGCTTCTCAAACTTTGCCTTTCGGATTCGGCGTTGAACACTTGCTTACGCTCTCTGGGTGCATTAGGGAATATGTCCGTCTCGCTTTAACCAATGTGATTTGCGGACAATAAGAATCTCAAAGCGGACTATAAGAAACTCATTGCGGATTATCGCTCAAAGATCGAAAAGCTTCAGCATCTAAACTTTTTCATAAGTTAAAGTCGGCTCTGACCGACTTCGATATACCCGTTACTCATGAAAAAACATGTTTAACAGTGTTCCTGCGTTCCTTAGGGTGATCATCTGAAAGGTATGCAACATTTTTTTTTGGGTGGGAGGAGGGGTAGCAGGGAACTTGGTTCACTTTTTTTGCTCATAACTTGAGAACCGTTCATCTGATCTTTATCATTTCTTCAGCAAATCTATTCATTTTCTAATTACTAACTATCTTTAGAAGGAACAAATCGTCTATCTTCAAAACTGTAGGAGATATAAAGTTTTTTCCAAATTGCGGGGGCGGGAGGGGGCGTGGCCAAAATTTGAAACAAACTTGATCTGCGTGCAGATAAAAGAAGCATTTGTCCCATACATGTCAAACCTCTATCTCTTACCATCTCTGAGATCTAGGTTTTCATACAGACGGACGGACGAACGGACAGACGGGCATGTCTATATCGACTTGGCTGTTGATGCTGATCAAGAGTATATATACTATATATAGTCGGAAATGATTCCTTCTGCCTGTTACACACATTTGCACGATTTTAGTATACCCTTTTTACTCTACGAGTAACGGGTATAAAAATGTTTGTTTCTTTTAATTAGGGGTTTTCCTGAAAGTAAATTGCTTTTGATTTCGCTAAACAGCTGTTCACAGCTGCTAAATATAAAATGAGCAGTGTGCCCAGAAAATGTAAGGAAAGTAAGGTTATACTAATTGATTTCGCAAAATCAGCCTCGACGCTGATAAACATTCAACATCATTTTTAAAAGGCAGAGATTAAAACCGAAACGAATAACGGTTAGGGTTACGGTTACGGTTTTGTCCAATCGCTTTTTATCAGTTACGGTTAAATTACGGTTGTGCGATATGGGTTACGGTACGGGTTATCGGGGATCACAGCGCAACTTATCAAATGACCGGCACTAAGCTGTCAAGATGACGGCGTGCCAAAAACATTTGCCTCTTCATTCACATTCGGGAGTGTAACAGAAATCTCTAGAGATTTTGGCCTCGGTTGGTTTGCAAATCGCTCGAAAAATCCGTCGGTGTCACAGAACTTCAAGAGATTTCATTTTCTTATTTGAAAATCAAGTTGGAACGTTTGTGTCCATGCTTATGGTATTTTTCTCTCAAATCTAAAAACAGGGTTGTCCATTCTTGCAAAAAAAATTTCGCATCTTCTAGTTTTGAGTTAATTTGATGTTTAAATGGAATTTGTTGATTGTGTTACATGTTTCACGACGCAGTTTTAATTTATAATTCAAATTCTAGTCAAATTCTATAAAAATAAAATGAAAAATTTTAGTGCAAAACTAAATGTTACTTGGCAACCCTTAGCGCATGTTGATACTCTGAGAGCGCTTTTTGGTTTTCAGAGAGCGTCACCGTGTGTAGAGGGCGCCAACTGACGTTGAGTAGCGAGTTGATTTGTCAACATTCGGTTGGTTTAGCAAACAATTATTGAAACGCAAATTTTAATATTAAATCAATTAAAAAATTTAATTCATTTGATGCAATCTATGCAGAAAAATAATGTTGATTACATTTCCAATTTTACTTATCAAAATTCTTTTAGTGGTGAATTCGCCAAATCTCCCAACAAAGCACGAGAGATTTAAAACCAACCGAAAGAGATTTCTGTGACACCGAGAATTGGTTTTGGGTTGGAATTTGGTTGGAAGAGATTTCTGTGACACCGCTGATTACGTCGATCAGAATCAGACTGCCTTCACACTGATACTGCTACATGAGAAATGATAATCTAGTAAGCTTGGATTTTTATCATGATTCTACTATGATTTTGACAATATTTTCAAACTTAAAACATAACAAAAGGGAGGACTACTTGAGTATCATGTATCAAGTTCATGATATCAGTGTAAATGCAGCTTAACTTGGACAACAAGATTGCGTAAACAACCACCATATGAGTGAATGCTTACGTTTTTATTCGAACAAATGGCAGTGTAATAACAAATGTTAGGATAGATAAGGAGGGTAAAGATTTTGGTTAGCTGCTTTGTTTCTTTCTCGTCCATTAGCTACTATACGGAAAATAATTAAAAAGCACACAATTTTTGTGAATAAAAACGAGTTTTAATCGAGATTTAATCGAAATTTCGAATTTAATCGAAATTTCGAATTTAATAGAAATTTCGAATTTAATCGAAAACCGAAAATTAATTTGTTTTTGTTTTGGTACTGATAGCCGGTTATGTTTATAAAGGTTATGGGGTTACGGTTATAATAAAAAAATTTTTACTGATGGTTGGTCACAGCTGACGTTAGCAAAGAACAGCCGATTGGATTGATTTGCTTACAATTGTAAAACAAAGTTCGGAAAATTTGGCAGTTGTCTTGGCCATGCACAAGTCGAAACCCGCTCCTTCTAACACTGGCACTTGGAATTTCGATAACATATCGATAGAAAATTTGGCTTTTTAGCGGAAAATGGCTAAATGATGTGGCGAATGGACATTTATCTTCTATGGCGAAATACACAGAGAGAATGAGGTAATTTATATGTTTGCCACAGGAACAAGGTCTTAAGGGGGTATTCTCCATGTCGAGGACCTTTTTCAACACAATTTTGTCTTATTTCAAAGTCCAAAATTCCTAGTCCAAGTCCTAAACTTGACCAGCAATCACCGGATCACATCGCATCCCATCTGGATTACATAGATGGCATCGTTTTCCAATCTGCTGGCTTCAATTGATGACTTTCATTGGCCATTACATATATTTGTTTACAAATAGAATCTGATTTAGGCTTTAAGCTATTTTGTATGCAAAAGGACATGGCGACAATTTGCAAAAACAAAAACAACAAAACAAAAAAAAACGAAGCAAAAGCAAAAACTTAACTTGAATAAAACATGAAAATCGAGTGGAGAAGCGCATTTTTGTGAGAATGGGCTCAGAAATATGCACGGGCCTGGGCACGAGACGGCAAGTGTTTCTGTGTGTGTGTGTGTGCATGTGAATGTGTCCTTTGACAACTGCACGGTTACATAAACAGGATAATAAGGCACTTAACATGCACTCGTCGCTGTGTTGTCCAAACACACAACAATGGAGCCTGGACAAATGGTAAATGCCAAATGGCAAAATAGCTTCATTGTAGGCGTAACAAGGACCATGGCAGGCAACAGCAGCAACAACAACAAAACACAGCGCAGAAGTCGCCGCCACTTATGTCAGAGCAAATCAAGCGTTAAACTCCAACCACCCCGCCCTACTTACTCCGCGCCGACTTTTAGACATTTTGCCTTAATTTACGTTTTATGTCATGTCATGAGCGTAATTGAAAATTTCCACCGCCAGCTGTTGGTAAGCGTGCATTTGGGATGATGATACAAGCGATTACTCATTAGAGAGAGAGCTACAAAACTTTCAAACCAATATTGTTAAATTTTAAACCAAAACGATTCGGTGCAACTTACTGACAAGTTTTAAGACGTAAAGCTCTTTGGGAATTCTTATCGTTATACTATGATCAGTTTCGTTCGAATTTAGCTTAACTTCGGATGACTTTGAAAAAGGAAAAATAAATTATAAATTAAGAGCTGATACCGAAGTTTAGTTAGGCCCGTGTAAAGAACCTTTAAACCTTATTTCCAAGCGCGAAAAATACTTTAAACTTACTCGAGCTAAGAACCATTAAACAAGCGACACATGTGACACAAGCGACATATTCTCCATGTGCAAAGTTTTTTTTCGATGTTTCCATTGCATAGGATTTTTTTAAATTCGAAATTCTTTGGAAGATATGTCCTTTTTTGTCGACCAATGTCTTCGATATAACAAGCAATTTTCAAATTACTTCAAACTTGAAACGCATTTATCGGGAAACCACGTTTTTCAGTTCCAGTTACACCAAACCGATTTTGATGATTCAAACTGAATAACAGAATGACATCTATACTGATTATAACCCCGATTTTATTAGTTGTTATTTCCCACTTTGACGGCCGAGAACTTTTTAAACAGCCCTCGTATCGAAGCAGTAAAACTTGTTTTGTTTACTTTAATCTGTTTGTAACATAATAAAAAAAAAAACAGAATTGGAAAAGCTCTTTGCGTTTTTAAATAAGATTTTTTTAAAAAAGACCAGAAAACAGCCTCTACATCAGAGTTCCCCAGCGTTAGCCCCGGGAGCACAAACTTACTGGCCGAATGCTTACCGAAGTCATACTTCATTGTGTGTTAGAGAGAGACACAGTCACGTTTTAGCGCTCTCCCTTTGGGGAACCCTGCTCTACATGGAGAATAGCCCCTTCAACACTCTCGTATTATATTGCGAGATTTAGCTAAGTTCACCACCTAAACAATTTTTATAAGCAATAAGTAACAATTAAAACCTTCCAAATAAAGCGCCCTCTACTTATGGTGTCGCCATCTGTGTACCAACATGGGTACCAGCAAATTATTTTTTATTATTGGCGCAAAAAAATGTTTAAATTTTGAATTTTTCATTGGAGAATATGACATAAATTAAAATTATAATTTATAGCACAATCAAAAAATTTAATTTTAACATTAAATTAACTAATAATTAGAGAATTTGAATTATTTTTTGCGAGAAGGGCCAACCCTGTTTAAAGATTTGATACAGATGGATCATTAGCATGGACACAAACCTTCCAACTAGATCGCCATAAAAATCACAAAATTAGATCATATGTTTGGCTTTATGCTCAGATGGCGAAAATGTTACTTCAATAACTGCGCTAGCTTAAGTGGGATGATTTATATTGCTTGAAATGCTATAAATCGAAAAATGTCTGTCTTTAGAGGCCAATTTGGACACTTTCCGCTGTACTAATATAGCGCCTATTATTTTTTTAACTTGCATTGATATGTACTTTATCGCAATTAGTTCATAAACTCAGGTATTTATGCCTAGTGTGGCCTCCATAAATCCTAGAGTGCCGAAATATCGACTTTTTCGTTTTTTTGCGATATCTTGGAAACAAGAGCTGATAGAGCCAATGATACAGTTTTGTTCAGTGCAATCTATATTTACATAATCAGATCAAAATAGACCTGCACCAAAAACACTGTTGGACTGTGTAATTTGTAAAGAGCCCTCTATTTTTTCAATGATGGAGTCTTTATATTTTCCAGTTATAATTATTATTTGTTTCCACACGATTTTTGACGATTTTGATCAACTTTGGATGAACATATCAAATAGCTGCCATATAAACGATTGGCTTGTGGCTATTTAAGCCACGTTGACTATTTAGTTTAATACACAGATTAAGTTTTAGGTTCGTCTGTCGGTAAGAATGAGTGTAACAGATTGGCAGAGAGTTGAGTGTGTGTCTGTGTGAGTTAAAGATGCAAGATATATAGGCGGGAGTCTCAAGCATCAATAGTCGTTAGTGATGCGTGAAATAGTTAGATGAACTGGGTCTGTGATTGGTGCTGGGATCGTGATTGGGACCGCCACAGGCCATGTAAAAGTGGCGCCATCTATGGGTAAGTTTGGAAAATCACTTAACTAACATAGTTCAATGCGAAAATCTATCGTCAGCGATGAGTCGGTAAATGATCTACAATACCTATATTAAAACACCACAAAAGATTCAATCGAATACACTGCCTTATCCCGTTCATAAAATCCACGAACTTCAACAAATAATAGTAAAAATTTTCTTACTTTAGTATTTAAAAGTTCCACAGCCGTTCTTGGCTTCACAGCTGCCAGACTTTAAGACAAGGTTTATTTTAAATTCAGTTCCATTTTGGCTTTAAAAAGGTGTAAAGTTAGCTAGAGTCGCAGTTTTTTCCACTCCAGATCCCTGATCTGATCTGATCTGCTGCTCTCCATTAATTGTTAATTAATCGCATGTCCTTGGGTAAACAAATGCATAAATAAATTCATTAAATACCTCTTGCGCTTATCATTTTCACAACATGTTGGTAGAGTAAAAACACTTTTCAATAATAAATATGCAAAAGTAAATGCCTACGCATGTATTGTAGGTTTTTAAACATTTTAATATGCATGGCAGAGCCCGACACATGGCAAAAACGAGTAAAAAGTAAAAAAAAAAAAATAAAAAATAAACCAAACAAACCAGAAGAAAAAACCGCCAACGGCAAACGAAATAAATTTGTCAGCCATTGCAATATTCTTCCTTTCGCAGACGGAACGAAAAACGAAACTGGATCTGGACGTGAACGTGAACGTGGTCCCGGCTCCGTGTGCACGTAAATAAATAAATATACAAAAGTAAAATATATTTATACATACACACACACACACACACATATAAGTTTATATCTCTATAGAGCCAGAGCAAATTGTGCATGAAAAATATGAAAAGACATTTTTTGGTCAACGTTTTGCACCGAGGCCAAACTGACAATAAATGTCATTTAGTTGCCAGCAAAAGGGATGGGGGTGTGACTGAAGCTGGAGGGCAGCTGCCGTTGCAATGCCAATAACATTTATTTAAAACAAATTAAGAAACCAAATGGTCTGTGCATGATTTGTGTGGTGAAAATTTATGTACTTATGAAATTCAACGAAACAGCGAAAAGTTCAGGGGTTCGGAACCCGGCTAATTATGGCAAAACTAACAATGTGATCGCGAGAAATGGGTGTGAGTCTCTACTGCACTTGAAGAAATCACAATATAGACACAGAGAGAAAACTTGGATCAAGAATGATCGATCTCAAAAGAGAGGTAAGAATGAAAATTCTTGATTCAAGAGTTTTAGTACTTGATCCAAGTAATAGGCAAATAAAAGAATTAAAAAGAAATATTAGAAGAGAGGGAGGGAGAAAACTGTTTTGTTTTTATTTGTTTTATTTTAGGCGTTTACCCCAAATCGATTAATCCGGATTTTTTGATCGTTTCTTGGAAATCACAAATTTTACCAACTTCGATCAGTCTTATATGGAAACGGGATCAGGCCTAAATATCTAACAATTATTTACTCGGCCTTAAATTAAAGGTTTTAAACAGAATTTCAAACAGGCTTCCATCAGAATTTCTCAGAGTTTCATTCGGATTTTGATCTCTCACATCTTCTAAAATTAAAATCACAATTTGTACTAACTAGGGAGAGATGAATTGCCTTTTCTCCTCTTCCCCCACCTGTCTCCTCCAACCGCTGGCCCATTTGGCCTAACACTGGAGCACCCCTATCCCTCGTGTTTTTTTCTGGCCATTTGCGTGTTCATGACGCAACATTTGCGGTTGTTTATGTATTTGAGGTCTCATATCGTGGTTAGCCAATTGTTATGCGCATTTTGTTTAATTGCACACACGCACACACTAGCACACACACACGCACGCCTGGCTGTGTGGCGACATTTTGCTGCTTTAGGTGTTAATATTTCAATTAGCAGCCGTTTATGTTTTACGCAGCGCAAAAGAATTTTCATGTAATGCGCCACGCAACTGTTACGCCAGGAGTAGTTAATGCCCCGGACTCTCCAAACTCCAAGCTCTGGACATGTGGACATGTTTGGGCGGGCGTGTGGGGGGATGGGCGGGGGTGGGTTCTTAATTGCACGCTCAGTGATTGTGAGCATGCGGTTTGTCGTCTCTCTTAATCCTTAGTTAAATATTTGAATATTAATTCAATAAGATTAAATTGATAAATATTAAATGGAAAATAGCGTCCGACGTCCGACTTGGTGACTTGATATAATCGGATAACAATTATGATGGATTATTTTTACTGAAGCGGTAACCTAGGGTTTTTGGGTTGTTTATTTATCATACACGGTTTTCTATTTACAATGGTAGAAAACGGGTTATTCTTTTTTAGTCTGCACGTTCCTGAATCTCCCTTCTTTACCTCAGTAGGCTGACCATTCAATCGACATATCGTTTTACGGTCCAGCCAACTACAAAAAACCACATTAGATTTATTTACCGATCAACCGCTTGGGAGTTATATAAACAAAAGCTAGGTACTTATAAGAAGCTGGCAAAGCTTCACATGTGAAACCAAGCGATTATAGGCCAATCGGACTATCCTCGTATCTTCTTTAAACTCTCGAGAGACTCATAGATGCAGACCTAAGGCAAACTATTAGTCTATTAGGTGCATACAGCAAGGGTATTAATAAGCCAGAAAATTCTTGACTTAAGTACGAAATTTCTTAATTCAAGAGCGATTTTTAAAAAATCTTTAAATTCTTGATTTCAAGAACGTTTTGAGTATGTTAAGCACGATTCGGGAACTTTCAAAGCTCAAAATAAGCGCACTCAGAGAAAAAATAGAGAGTTTCACTCCTGAATCAAGAGCATTCATTCTCAAAAGTACGGTAGGAGTGTTGTTTAGAGACACGACCGAACCGACCGAACGACGCGTGGTGTTGGTCTAAGCTGATTGCATTTGAGGTAATCAAATAGATAAGATTTACTGGGACTTGAACTCGGGACCTCCAAGACTGAACACACGGACGACGGCGCTTTAGCTCACTCGGCTATTTGGCATCCGCGAATCCCCTCGTCCAAATTATACGTAAGAAAATACTCTGGTTTTTATTTGTATGCACGCGCTCTCTCTCACTCTCTCTCAGTGAGATCACTTCCAAAGCTATTCTCTCTTAGTTTACTTTCCAACCAACTTAAGAACGAATTTATCTCGATTCCAAGAGCAAAATTATTGAAATTCTATTATAGAATTTTCAGCGGTCCATTTCGAATTGAAGAACGATTCGTACTCAAAGTTAGAATTTCCAATAGCGAATCGTTCTCATAAAATTCTAGACCAAAATAGGATAAAATCAAGAGCGTTTTTAAGACCGAATCGCTGGGGTTTTTTTTGAGAGTAGGCGTCACTCACCATGACTTCAGCAGAATTTGCGGACACGAAGAAGAGAAGTAGAAGGTCAACCTCTGCTACTCAACCTCTCGTATCCCAGATCCCAATTCTGCTCAAATTTATTTAGTTCAATCAATGGTTTAGAAACTCCCTTTCAATTTGTGTTTAGTTGGTCGAACGGAACGCCAGAACAGTTTAACAGGGTGACTAAATTTATACTTGAAGGGTACCAAGCCAAGGACGTAAGGCAAGCGTTCGATAGTGTGTGGCATGAAGGATTGCTGTGCAAGATATAAAGTCTTCTCCTATCACAGCTCATTGATCTGGTGCAAAGCTTGCTTGATGAAGGAGTTCCACAGAAGAACATCCTCGGCCGTACGCTCTACACACTCTCAACCATGAACTTGCCTACTGGAGATCACATTCCCAGGAATAGCCTGCACACAAAGTCACTTTTTACTTTGAAAGACTCAAAGGACACCTTTATCGGCTGTAAGGCAATTACTTCACAAAAGAAAAATAAATGATGTCAGAGCCTCAAGTAGACATTTAAGAATCTTCTCTATCTATCTAATCCAGTGTCCGGCACCGTTCAATTTTCTGTGTATACAAGTAACGACGTCCATCCTCTGTAGCAGCAGCGTCAATAAACAGACACTATACGAGCGTAAATACTGCTCTCTTTTGCAATAACAAACATGTACTAACTGAGAGCGGTCTCGCGTGTCTGAACGCACACATGCAAAGGCAAAATAAGCATGTGTGTTTTGCCGGACACTGATTTAATCTATGAACTAACCACTGATCCATTACAACGTAAGTTGCTAATCAGAAGTGACAAAAAATAAAAACAAAAGAATTTGGAACTCCAGTATCACTTGACTGAATAAGCCCGTGTTTTCCCACATTTCCTGGAACTTTATTCTATTCTCTTAATACCACAGATAGAAGAGGTTTACTTCTTAGACCTTAAGACCTGTATGAACCCTGGAACCGAAGAAATATTTTAAAATAATTTATGACACGCAATAGATTAAACAATTTCGTGGTATTTTTTTTGTTTATTTATATTTTACTGATAACCATTTCTTAATAATTTCTACAGACTCACCCAATAGCATATCACACTGTCTGTCTCTCTCTCTATCTCTTTCTATGTCTGTCTTTTATATATATTTCTATATTTTGCTTATTGATTTCCCAAGAACTTAAAGTGATTCAGTTGATTGAAAACCATATATAAAGCGTGTAGATGTTTAAATTTTTTAGTACAAAATTCGTTTACGATGAAGCCACATTACTTTTTGCTTATTTTTCTAATGTTCTTGTTTACTTGGGAGATCAGTGGCACGCTCCGTCGAATGATTCATTCGGATCCATTCAGAACAACACCTTACCCACAAATTCCGGACGACGAATATGAAAATTCCTGGTAGACACAACCACAAGCTGACCTTCTGGGTACTGTATACCATCACAAAATTATTCATTTTTTTTTTTTGCTAAAACCTGCTTTTAGGGTCCTAAAACATCCTGTAAAACTTTCAAGCTAATCCAACAATTTGTTGTAGAAAAACAAGCATAAACTATATAATACAAATTTTCGACTGTCGGATTTTTTTAGAAAAAGTTATAAAATGTTTCTAATTTTTTCAAAAATTGTTTATAACACAATATTTACTTGGAAATTTTTTTAAGATTTTTCTTTTCTCCAAGTCGTTTGGATATAAACATATAAAAATAAATTAATTTTTCGGTGAAGCGTTCGAAGCAAATGAATCAAGTCCATATTAAAATATATTTCATATTATCGAAAACAGTTGTCGAAGCTTTAAATGAAATTTTCTCAAAACCACAAGCAAAAATATGAAATATAACTTTGGACCGATTTTCAAATTTTTCTACAATTTGGTAAAAAAAAACGCAATTGGGACCAACAAAGAAGCAAAAAACAAATGTTCAAGCTCCAACCACAATTACATAAGTTGTTAACAAAACCCCGTTTTCATTTTCAGTTTCAGATAATTCCTTCTCGAAAAATGTTTGCAAAACTTTGAACCGGAACACAACAACAACTGCCGCAACAGCAACAAAAAACTTATAATCTTTATATAATTAAACAAAATGTTCATTTCTCTTTTAAATAAAAACTAAAGCAAAAATAGAATGTTTCTGCGAATCATTTGTTTTATTTTATAAAGTTGCAAACAAAAGTAAACACCTTTTAAAAGTAAACCTGCTTCAACCAAATTCCAACCGAGTTGGAATTGATGGTCGAATTCGTTCACCAAATTATTATATTCTTAAGGCCTGATTCCAGATAACATAAAAATCAATTTTTATGTTGAAGTTCACATGAATAGAAACACTTTCGAACTGTTTTGAAATCTGAATGCTATTACAAAGCAGTCTAATTTGAATGAAGTATTGTGCCGAAATAAATTGTTATGTCATCTGGAAATAGGCTTTTAGAAAGAAAACTCCATTAAGCCCGAAAAAATTTTGGTTTTCATTTTGTGATAGCTTAGATCGCTGATCGCTAAATGCTGATTCTAATCATTCTATACAAAAAAAAGTTTTTTTCTGGCATGATGTGTCCGAATTGGATGATGATAATTGACCTTAAGGGAGCTTATTATGAAAGAAGCTTAATCCCAAAATGTAAGCTTTTTTGGAGCTCTTTTGCGAAAGTTCTACGCCAAAAAGTGTAATATTGTGGATTTTTAAAATATTAAATAACTCGAAAAGAGTTTAAGATTAAGCTTTAAAATTTTTTTCAACTGTTTTTTTAATTCTGAAAGATTTTACTTTTTGAACTTTTTTGAAATCCTTTATAAATTCTTTTATAAAAATATATGTAAAAGCCGAGAATTTCGCATGCCAGAACATATCGGTAGCTTAAAAATGAAGGAAGTTATAGCCTTTTTGTCATGTAATCTCAAAAATATCTGTAAGGCGGTTTCTTTACATTTGTTGGTCCTGTGGCTACTCAAAGAGTCCTTTTTCAACCAAATTTGTTTTAAGGTAAGCTGCATTGAAAAACCAAACACAAAGTTTTGATTTTGCTGATAAGGTAAACATTTTTGGATTTTGATATGGAAAGTTCTAATATTTATACCCGTTACTCGTAGCATAAAAAGGGTATACTAAAGTCGTGCAAATGTATGTAACAGGCAGAAGGAATTATTTCCGACCATATAAAGTATATATATTCTTGACCAGCATCAACAGCCGAGTCGGTATGTCCGTCCGTCCGTCCGTCTGTCTGTCTGTATGAACACCCAGATCTCAGAGATGGTAAGAGATAGATTTTTTACATGTATGGGACAAATGCTTCTTATACTTGCAGGCAGATCAAGTTTATTTTAAATTTTTGCCACTCCCCCGGAATTTTGAAAAAGCGTCATATCTCCCGCAGTTTTAAAGATGGATGATTTGTTCATTCCAGAGATAGTTAGTCATTCGTAATATGTCTTGATTTGCCGAAGAAATGATAAATGATCGGATGAGCGGTTCTCAAGTTATGAGCAAAAAAGTGAGTTAAAAAATGTTGCATACTTTTCGGATGTTCAACCTAAGGAACGCAGGAACACTGTTAAACATGTTTTTCATGAGTAACGGGTTTATCGAAGTCGGTTAGAGCCGACTTTAACTTACGCTCTCGTTTTTTATAAAACCGACTTTTTTTCCAAGTTCAAAAAATTCTTAAAATTTTTTTTTATAACATTAAAAATTTCAAATTAAAATATTTGGTAATCCTTTGACTCTTCTTATTTAACAAATTTTTAGTTTTTAAAATTTTTTAAACAATATTGATCTCTAAATTGTGTTTAAATCAGGGATGCAAACCACTTGGAAATAAGGACTGCTTCAGTTCAGTGGATCACACAATTTTTGAACCGCCGGTTCATGGTTTTTGGGGCTTACTGAAACGCGGCTTGGTTCGGTTCGCTCTTTATTCATTTAATTAACTAAAGATACATATTTTTGATGCAAGTATTCGGATTGGGTTTGTACAAAATTTCGACGGAAATTTCCGTATGAACGTTCTTATTTCGTTTTAAAATCCTACAACTTTACATATCAAAAGACGAAAACATCTTTGGTTTAGAAACTTTGATTTTTTTAAATCGACTACTAAAAGCCAAGCGGATCAAAATCGTCAAATAACTAACATTTCTTTTTTTTTGACCTGATCATGCAATCTCTGACATATTTGGCACTTCACATATAAACTCAAGCAATTTTAATTCGACATCTCCATTCCATCCATTTGAATAGTTTTATTATATTATTGTATATGAGATTTTCAAAACATCAGGGAATAATATAGATTTGAAAAAAAAAACTTAAATTAACTTCATTATGATGGAATTTTAGTTAAGACTTAATAATAATATATCTCTTAGTATATTTTCATCGATATTGAAAGACTTAAGAGCGTTTGACAAAACAAACTCCAATGTGGAAAATGTTCATTCTACTGACACTTATTTGGGTGGAACTGCTAAAACAGTTCGAGCTATGCTTAAGTTGATTTTCCTGACAAATACTTCAACATTTAATAACACTAGTTTACAGCATTTCCGATCCCGACCATCTGGCAGTCCTTTCGTATGTAAATCCATTTGCTGAGTCCAAAAATCCAATCCGCAAATTTTTGTATGGGTCCGTTTTCGAGAAATCGCGGAAAAGCTAGTTTTTTGATTTGTAAAAAAAGTACCTTCAGAAAATGCGTATATCTTCAGTATCGTGTCTTTCATTATAAAAACGTAATGCTCTCTTGAAAGGTAATTGAACGCCCTATCATTCATTCATACACCACTTCTTAATCCGGTGCTCGACTTCGGCGTAACAAAGGCTCTTATCTGCAACTTTGCACTAAATTTATAAATTTAAAAAAAAAATGCTAGATTTTAAGTGCGATTTTCACCACGAAAAAAATTGTGTAAAATTTATTTTATTGCTGGTCACTAAAGATTTATATATTAAAAATACAACACCACATAACTCATTAAAATCCAAACAAGAATAAAGAAGTTATTGGCATTTTAGTAAAAAATGGAAGGTTTCAACTTCAACCAAATTGACTTGGTTTGACTGTTTTATGTTCGTCACAGGAGGCTGTGATTGACATAGGTTGGAAAATGAGTGCAAGACGTCAAATTGAATGCAAGAATGATCTTGGTATGCTTGCGGGCATTACTTATTTTCGACTCAGCTAACAATTCCAATGACAAGGCATATGGAAAATCGATTATATATTGGATATTCATCTAAAAATGTTTATAAGTTTTGATTGTGCATATTTTATAACACTGTTAACACTCAAAATAGCCTGGGAACGGGACCAATAAATTGTGAAACAAGAGGCCTCAGATAGCAACACCACATTCCCAGTTTGTTTTGATCACGTCTAGTTCGCGATTAATGGTGAAGGGATTCAACACATTTGTTATACCAAATTCCCGACTCCAATGGACAAGCGGTTAGTACCCCACCCTCAGAAGTCTAATTTAGAAAAAAGAATCTAAAGAAAACCACTCGATAGAATTTTTGATATTACGATAGGATGAAAAATTTCATTATTAAAAAGAATTTTATCATTAAAAACAAAAAAGTTATCTTCGGGCGGTGGTAAAGCTCATAAAATTTACACAAATGTGGTTGAAATTGTTAGCAGAATCGAAAATAAGTAATGCCCGCAAGCATACCAAGATCATTCTTGCATACAATTTGACGTCTTGCACTCATTTTCCAACCTATGTCAATCACAGCCTCCTGTGACGAACATAAAACAGTCAAACCAAGTCAATTTGGTTGAAGTTGAAACCTTCCATTTTTTACTAAAATGCCAATAACTTCTTTATTCTTGATCGGATTTTAATGAGTTATGTGGTGTTGTATTTTTTAATATATAAATCTTTAGTGACCAGCAATAAAATAAATTTTACACAATTTTTTTCGTGGTGAAAATCGCACTTAAAATCCAGCTTTTTTTTAAAAAAGTGATAAATTTAATGCAAAGTTTCCGATAAAAGCATTTATAACGCCGAAGTCCAGCACCGGATTAAAAAGTGGTCTACCAACGAATGATAGGGCGTTCAATTACCTTCCAAGTAAGCATTTCCTGTTCATAATGAAAGAACCGGTACCAAATATATACGCATTTTTCTAAAGGTACTTTTTTTACAAATCAGAAAACTAGCTTTTCCGCGATTTCTCGAAAACGGCCCCATACAAAAATTTGTCGATTGGATTTTTGGACTCAGTGGAAGGACTTACACAAGGAATTGCTACCAAATGTTCGGGATCGCGAAATTTTTATTATTTTGTAAGCTAGTGTAATCTTTAGGTAAACGCTAACAATCGATATTTTACTTTTAAACGGAATTGAACCCCTATTATTGAGTTGTTTGGCAAACATTTCTAACTCGTTATGTTTTCATTGTCGTTGTATATTAACATTAAAAGAGATTTATCTACCTTTTTTTCTTTTTCTGATGGCAAGTTTGATTCCTGGAATCTAAGAAATCGAATTCAAACACAGGCGGAGCTCTTTTTCCAAAGAGTTGACAATTACTGAGCCCTGTCATCCTCCTTTTTTTACCCTGTTCTCATAAAAAAAGGGGAAAATGGGGATCATCATGAAGTTGTGCAAATGTATGTAACAGAGAGAAGAAATCATTTCCGACCCAATAAAGTATATATATTCTTGATCAACAGCCGAGTCGATTTAGCGATGTTCGTCTGTCCGTCTGTCTGTCTGTATGAACGCGTCGATCTCAGAGACTGTAATTGATGGAGCCCACATCAAGTTTGTTTCAGATTTGGAAAATTCCTCCTCCTCCATCTTTTAACAGCGAAAAACTGTATTTTTCTCTGTATAAACGCGTGGATCTCACAGACTATAAGAAGTAGAGCCACAAATTGCATGTATGTAGGTCTACACCGTACCCAAATTTGGCAAATTCCTCCTCCACCGCGAAAAAGTGTCAGAGCTACAATTTTTAAATTTGAACCTAGTGACTTAATATATATTAAGTTGGGCCCAACATCTATCTATTCTGTGTACCACAATGAGATCCGAGCATAGACACCGATGATATGCAAGTGCGCCAGCCCATTTATTGAAATAAATTTTAAATAAAAGGAATTCAAAGCTTTAGGAACCACATTACTTGGGACAGGGTATTTTGCTGTCGGGGCACTCGACCGCAACACTCTTACTTGTTTTCAACATGAATTTTGCAGGCCTACCAGCCATAGATATACTCATACTCATTTTCTATTTCAAGCCAATCTCAATTAAAGATAATAAGTTACCGTTTGAGTTTTAAGTTGATTCCCAACGGACAAAACAATCGAGATTTGGCTTATTAAAATTTTGGGTGCTTAGCAAATTTAATAAGGTTGATGTTCTTAGCTTTTTTACAACAACCACTTTAATTTTCCGTTTTTGGTTCGATTCAGCATTTTTGAAAACACACCAGTTTGGTTTACGGTTCGGTTCACGAGCCGAAAAAAGCGGTTCGGTTCGGCTCAAAACCGGTATGCATCCCTAGTTTAAATTAACCAAAATCAAACTGAAATAACTTTTTCACATTCACTTCTGTATTTCACAATAACTAAATTGTAAATATTATGCAAAAATAGTTGAAATTTTTATAGTTTTTGGTTTTTAACTTTTAAAAACGCGATGATATCGAAACCTGGAAATGTCGTAAATTAGAGAAGACAAATGACTAAAAACTATTTATTTCGAGATTTTTAATATTAGCAGAAAGTTTTAATTTTGATTTAAATATTGAAAAAAAATTGATTTCTTTAAAAAAAAATAACACCATTTTCCATATTCAAATCCAACAATTTGTATCTTATGACCAAAATTAAAACTTCATGTTTGGGTTTTCTGTAACGTCATTCAATGCAGCTAACATGGAACACAAATTTTGTTTGAAATGGTTACTTAACCTGGTCACACGCCCCCAAAATGTTATTAAACCTTGCTCAGCACACGCTGTATCGTAATCCTGACGTGCAAGTTGAAACGAACAATTGATTTCAATTCAGGGACCAAAAATATAAAGTTTGCTTTCTATTCTGTTGCAAAAGTTGCTCTTTTTTGTAATTCTGTTTTATCAGACAAATCACTCATATTCTTTTTTTTGTAGAAAAGATTTTTCTTAAAAAAATGGTATATAATAAATATACAAAAAGTTATGTCACATTTTTTTGAAGTTCTAGAAAACTTTTTCTGTTAATTGGAAAATTTTTCTAAATACCAGGGCAAATGAAAAAAAGGCGATTTCCTTAAATTCATGCCATATTTTTTTTTCTGAGTGTGCATTTAGATCAGTGGTGCCCAGGACTCACCCAAAAACACGAAGTAAACGTCATGAGGTCAAATATGTGCAGCAATTTTTAGAACACACGTATTCTCTCTGTCTATGAGAGTGTCGGCTGCGACGCCGCACAGTGGCCGGTTTCGCGAATTTAGCGTTGCAAAAATCGTAACTTTTGAACGGTAAGAGATTTTTAAAAAATTTCAAAGGGACGATTATAAAGAATTTTTGAAACTTTAATATGAGCGTAAGAATTTCATTGTAGGTCTACCGGGTGACTCAGAATCGACTGTCAAAGTGAAAAGTTTAAAATGTTGCAAATATCGCATGCGATAAAAAAAACATATTCATTTTTTTTAACGATTTATTAAAAATTACATTGTTAAACTAATTAAAACTAACAAAATTTAATAAGAAAATTATTTTTAATTAGTAAAAATATTTATTTTGTATGAAAAAAATAATTTTTAGTAATAAATATTTTTTTTGAAAATAAATATTTTTATTAATTAAAAGTTTGCTATTTATTAAATTTGGTAAATTTTAAAAAATTTAACAATTATAATTTAAATAAATCGCTTTAAAAAAAAGTTAAAATGATTTTCCTATTTTTTGCAACCTGTTCAGTTTATCCAATTTGCAGTTTGGCGGCCAACCCTGGGTCACCCAGTTGACATACAATAATGAACTTAAGCTTATTTGAAAGCTACTGAAATTCTCTATCACATTTCCTTTGGAATTTTTCAAATATCTCTTTCCATTCAAAAGTTACGATTTATGCTACGCAAAACCGGCACGCGCTTGATTTCAGCTAACTACGTAGAATATTCATGCATTTTAATATGCTTAAGTCGCTCATACTCGCAAGGCGCAGCTATGCGCAAGACCACATAAATATATTTTTATTTAGAAATATGTATTTTAAAAAAATTTTCACTCTAGAAGCGTGTCCACACTTTTCGCAGTCCACCAAAGTGGGAAAATGAGGTACAAAAGTAGTACTTCAGTAAAACAACAATAACTCAAAAACTAAAAAAAAAAATTAAATTGTCTTGTTCATTTTTCTTTAGAATTGATGCATCTTTAATAAGCAAAAACCCTTTTTGCAATCGGAACTTCCGTTTGGTTTTTATACGTTCCCAAAGGTAACATTTGAAACCAAAAAAATACAAAAATTTACCAGTTTGAAAAATTGTTCAACTTTGAACCACTGTAAAATCCAAAATAATTGACCAAATTCAAAAAACTAATCACTTTCGGGCTATCTGGGGTTCCCTTTATTAAATTAAATTAAAGCGGTCAAAAAACTGGACCATCAATTTTTGATTTTTGCAACGCTAAATTCGCGAAACCGGCCACTGTGCGCCGGCAGAATTATGAGTTCCTATCCCATGGGACAATCTCTTGAAACTTTGGGCACCACTGATTAGGATATATTGGAAAATGACAAGGTTAACAATTATAGCATTTAGAAAAAGAATTTATAGTTTTTAAACCGAATCCATTTTTGACTTTTTTTTGCTCCGATTCGAATTCGGTTTGGACTCCGACTCCGAACCGGGTTGCAGCTCTGCTTTTAAATGCTTTGCGTGAATGAGATTTTTGTACAAGAAACATGAATTGCTCTAGATATTTGAGAGTCAGTTCCAAGCAAAGATCAGTTTTAAAATGGTCCAAGTAGTGGCGCCATCTATTGCTAAAATTATGACCAAAGGAACAGAGATGCTACTGCAAGTACAGAGTATATTATAGTCGGGCTTGACTCCCAATTTTCTGGGTTTTTGTTGTATTTGCAGAGCGAAAATAACGATCAAAAAAGTTTTATTTCTGAGAATGACAGACGACAAGTAATCAGTTATAATTTTTTTATACCCACTAAAATGGGTGGATGAAGCTGTGCACATGTAACAGATAGAAGGAAGCATTTCGGACCCTATAAGCAATATATATTCTTGATCGTACATCTGTATAAACGCGTCTATTCCAGAGACTAATAAAGATAGAGCTGTATTCTGTACCCAGATCAAGTTTGTTTCAGATTTGGAAATATTCCCCTCCTGTGACTTTTAAACTTAAAAAACCACAATTTTAAAGTTTGGGCTTTGTGACTTAATATAGTTAGGCCGAATATCTGATTAAGATCCGAGTAAAAACACCAAAGTTATGCAAATGCTCCTTCCCAATTTATTTGAAATATATTTATATTATTTTTTCTTAATGAGAAGCACAATTCTAAAAAACTATGAGAAGTAGGTAAAGCCACACGAAAAAGTTGACTGAATATTAACTTGGAAATCAAAGCAGTAGAGACAACATTGTTTGGTTCGGGGTATTTTGCTCTCTTACTTGTTTTGGGGGTTGTTTTTAAATTAAAGATGTTTTTATAATGATTTTTATATAAATGATTTAAAGAAAACGATTTCCGACAGAGAAGTGTCTTATGCTTCATCAGATATTAAAACAGAATTTGAAGTAATTTCTAAGATTCTTGCTACGAATTCTTTCAAACGCCGAGATATTTTTTTGTTTTGAGAATTTGTGCATTGATATTAACAGTTACGTTTTCCATTTATATAAAAATAAATATTTTATGGGTTCAACTTTTTTTCTTTTAATTGAATGCAAAATCAACATTTTAAATCTAAAATAAAAAAATCTTTTAAAATTTCTAGAATAACTTGATTTTGGATATGTTTTATATGATCTTCCACGTTGAATTATTTTGAAAAGAGTCCCGAGCACTTAGATTAAGTTTTTCTCGAATAAGTTGTTCGATTTTAATATTTATACCATTTCTTGAATTAGGTAAAAAAATTACAAAACTCTGAAAAGTCGAGAAAGATATCTGCAGCAACTCTTGAAGCTAAGTGTTAAGACCAGTTGGGAGTAAAGATTCGAAGAAATTCGCTTTTATTCCCCCTAGAACTCTTCTGAGAACCTTTAAATTCTTGAAATATTTTCTTTGATCGGAAGAAATTTCCTTCTTTCTCTACGTTCACACCGTTTGTTGTGTTGTGTTTCGCGTTTGGCTGCACTTCCATTTCCTGGCATTTGGCATTTAAAATGCAATCGTGTAGCGGCGATTAGTCAACAAACAGTTGGCTTTGTCTTTGTTCGAGAATCGAAGGCGCTTAATGAAAATTACCAGGCAACTGAAGCAAATTAATATGTGTGTGTGTGTGTGTGTGTGGGTGTGTGTAGGAGTTGGCCTGTTTGATCATAATGAGCGCAAATTACGTTGATTTCGGAAAGGGGGTCTTTTGATTTTGTGGCTGCTTTTTGTTCAGTATGTGTGTGCCTTTGCCACTCTATCATTAACTTTATGCGGTTTTACCTTTTAATTTGATTAATATGATTATTTTGAGGTTTGTTTCTTGGCACCAAAACACAGCAAAAAAACCAAACAAAAAAAAAACAACAAAGGAATTGTACAGATATTTGTGGGGATTTTCTTGTTGTTATTTTTTGTCACTGGCACACGCGACGAGCGCGCGCGTATTTTCCTGACCAAATCAAGCTGACACCAGACTGAAGGACTCGCCAGGACCTGTCGACTACCGCACGTGTTGACGTTTCAAACAAAACTGTTGCTTGACTCGACCAAGGACCAGCACACAGGCACAGGCCAGGCACAACGCAGGGCGCCCAGCCTCGGCTCGACTAGGATTCGTTTTCGTTGGTTGGCCGCTCGGCTCGACTGCCGTTGGCTGTGGAGCAATGCGGTGGCCTTTGGGGGCAACAGAATTTGCCATCGGCGCCTGCGCTTATGCAACAGTTTTTGGGTTACGAACGTAATCGCTCGTCCTCGTCGTCGTTGAAGTTGTCGGTTGTCCTCCTCGTTGCCGCCGTTGTTCGTATTGTGGTGTGTGTTGCTCTTCACCACAAGAGGTGAGTTTTACCGGCAAACCGGTGGAAATGTTTTGTTTACGTTTTTCTGTTTACATTCCACACTTCCAGTGGAGGCACGTGCAACCATGGCTAAAGCAAAAGGTGCAATTGTCTTTTTAAAAGTCCAATTTAGTTTTCATTTACTGTTTTGTAAACGAAATTTCACTTTCTTTAAGGGTATAGAAGAATATATAGATGGCTATTTTGAACTAGTTTAGAATTGTTTGGTGAGAAAACTATGGCATGCTTAAGAAGATCTATTTCAAATCTTTAAAATAAACTATTCCAAATAATTCAAATTTTTTTTCAATTTTAAATACAAATGTTGGATATTTAGAGCGTATCACGTATATATTAATAGTTTATTAAAAAAACCAAAAAAGAATGAAAAAATTTGCTGTTGGGCAATGATTCTAACCAAGTTTACGCTCAAAATATCCAAGTCTTTCTAACAATCAAACATGTTAAATTTCCTTTAACTAAGCGCACCATGTGCAATTACCAAGGCGAAGACGTCAGCCTCTGCTGAGGCCAATATATGTATGCCTAGCTTCACCTTATTAATTCCTACATGAGCACGCATACGACAAAGTAGCCCTCGCACTTATAATAGGGAATTAAAAAACGCCCATCTCGAAATTAAGCACAAAGTTAATGTTTCTTTGCAAAAACAAGTGAGAAAGTCGTTCAAGCCCGACTATAAAATACTCTGTAACTGGAGTAGAAGCTGAATGCAGTACTAGTGCTGCGCTCATTTCTAAGTCTCTCTTTCTCTCTTTCTCTCTCTCTCTTTCTCCGTGTCTCACTTTCTCTTTAAGATTGTGCGTTGTGAAAGGGCGGGAGGGGGTGGGGCATTGGTGGTTTACTTATTTGCTCATAACTCGAGAACCGCTCATCTGATCTTTATCATTTCTTTGGCAAATCGATACATTTTTCTAGTTACTAACTATCTCTAAAAGATACGAATCGTCTATCTTCAAAACTGTAAGAGATATGTTCTTTTTTTCAAATTGCGGGGGCTGGAGGGGCGTGGCAAAATTTGAAAATAAATTTGATCTGCCTGCAAGTATAAGAAGCATTTGTCCCATACATGTCAAACCTCTATATCTTACCATCTCTGAAATCTGTTTGTTCATACGGACGGACGGACAGGCGGACATGGCTATATCGACTCGGCTCTTGATGCTGATCAAGAATATACACTTGGTCCTCGCTTAACACGGCGGTTACGTTCCTAGAAAACCTCGTGTTAAGCGAAACATGGATTCAGTACAAAATGAGGGGTTACGTACCCAAAATTCAAAATTGTATACAAACAATTATTTATTGTCCAAATTTGGTGCGTTTTTATTAAAGTTTCATACATTTGTTCAAAATTAATCAAAATGCTTTCTATTTTGATGGCTCTATATCAAAAATAATAAATTGCTTTGTGGCTTTTAAAGCTTCATTATACCATTCCTTATAAAACAAAAGTATTATTTCCAACTTTCTCTTAAACTAAAGACGTCGTTCGATGACCGGATCTGAGTTTAATAAGTATGATTCCAAACTAATAGTAATATGCGATTTCGTCTTGGAGCTTTTCTATAGTTAAACTAATCGGATCGGATTCAGAGCTGCTGTTATCCGATCTCGAATTGTTTGCTTCATTTACAGCAATCTAAAGCAATGATTTGTTATTAATTCCCTTATCTTCAAACAACTCTTGCACATCATCAAATGCCATGTTAATATATCCTGGAATCCACATTTTGGCACTTCTATTTCATGGCTTTTACAACCTCTGGCTATAATTTCCTCCTGCATCTATTAAATTAGACACCTTAAACTCTTTTAAAGATAAGTTTACCAACTCAAGGTTTACCAACTCATTAATAGAAAATTTCTTCCAAGCACTAGTTTCATCGATGGAGTCAGTTTTAGTTGTATCCAAAATCCAGCGTATAAAGTGTAAATTATACCCTGAACCATTGGCTGCAGTAGTGATGTTGTATTAGGTGAAAGAAATTTTATTTTAAAATTCGGATGGCTTAAGTGTTTCGGATGACCTGCGGCGTTGTCCAATAACAAAAGTGCTTTAAAGTGAAAATTCTTCATTTTTAAATATTTTTTCAACTTCAGGTAAGAAACAATTCAAGAACCAGTCTTCAATTTGGAATTTACTTTCCAGTTAACGGGTAATTTGCTCTTGTCTTATAAATGCACGGGATTCAAAGACTTATAAACAAGCATTGGCTTTACTTGAAAGTTGACTTTTTGTACCTTAAAGACGGGAGCTACTTCTCCATTCTTTAATAAAATAGTGTGTTTTAGCATTTTTTCCAACAAAGTCCAGATTCATCAGCATTAAAAACTTGGCCTGAATTTCTTCTGGTTACTAGCAACGAAATCTATGCTGAAGAGGGCTCTCCATTTTGTTCGAGCAGTTCAAAAATCCTGAGTGCCTTTTACTAAATGATCCGCTGTCTTAAAGGGTCCTTTTAGGGCAAGTACTCTACTGGTAAATTTTGTAGATGCAGACGACCCAATCCTTCCTGCACGTCGTTTCAGTTTGGCAGTTTGAACATTGTCTAAGCGGTTTAAAATTAAAATTTTTGTTTCTATAGATATGTCTGTTCGTCTTAAAGGCCCGATTCCAGATGACATAAAAATAAATTTTTAGGTTGAAGTTCACATGAATAGAAACAATTTCGAACTGTTTTGAAATCTGAATGCTATTGCAAAGCAGTCTTATTGGAATGAAGTATTGTGCCGAAATAAATTTTTATGTCATCTGGAAATAGGCCTTAAAGGAGCTCTGTTCTTTCTTTCTGCCATTGAAAACGCTGTAATTTATATATTTTATTTATTAACTTTTTGATTAAATCAAGCTTTACCACCTTTTTTTTTATTATGCGTCTGCAAAGCTCAATATTTTTTCACCTACTAGAACACTCTAACATCTGACAGCAAAAAAAATTTGATTCGGAAAGGGAGCAAATTTGTAACCGCGTAAGACCGAGTTCGTGCTAAAAGAGTCCGTGTTAAGCGAGGGCCAAGTGTATATACTTTATATAGTCGGAAATGACTCCTTCTCCCTGTTACATACATTTGCACAACTTCATGATCCCCTTTTACCCATTTTCAATGGGTACAGGGTATAAAAAGCGAAAAGAGTTTGGCAATTTGCAAGCAAAATCTGTGCGCATTAGAAAAAGCGGGAAAATAATTTGCTGCAACATATATTATGTTTGTTAGCTCACAGCTGATCGAATTAAAACCACAAATATAAATGAAGAGTATGTGACATAGTCCAGAGGGGACTGAAAGTTACTTCTAATTGGTGCAAGGAGGTTGGACTCAACCTAAACCCTGCGAAAACCATTTTAGTATCGTTCACTAGAAAATACTAGCTAAGCAGAATGAGGCCAATACGCCTATCCGGCTGCCTCATTACACCAGAAAAAGAAGTCAAATACTTCGGCGTTGTCTTTGACAACAGGCTGAGGTTTGACAAGCACTTAGAGTATACGCTCAGTAAATGCACTAGAGCACTATTCACATGCAGGAACATAGCCGGAAAATCGTGGGACATGGCACCACACATACTCCGTTGGCTATACCTCATGGTTGTGACACCGATGCTCACTTATGGAGCTGTCGTGTGGGGAGATAGAGCAAACCTCCTCACAGTAAGGAAGCAGTTGCAAAAACTGCAAGGCCTGTCCGACAGCTGCAATCGAGGTTTTGATGGAGCTAGCACCACTCTGATTGAAGAAAAAACCAACACTGCTCAGATTAACAGCAGAAGGAGTGGGTAGAAACCACATAGTAAGCCTCAGAGACGCTGAAAAGCTGGAAAAGGAAATTCCTTTAATCCTCCAACCCAGAGACGAAATGGTGGCCGAATTTCACTGTACACCAAAGTAATAAGAGAGAATGGATCTCACTAGAAGAGACACATAAAATGAAACCACACACGATTATGTGACGGGTCCCTAACGCCCCAAGGAACCGGACTTGGGGTAGCAGGACCAGGAACGAAAATATCTGAACCAATGGGTGAATTCACAAGCATATTTCAAGCGCGTTGTGCCATCCCGTTGTGCAGCCCGGGAAGAACTACCATAATAGAGAAATAGCTATCCTCTCCGATAGCCAAGCAGCGCTTAAAGCGCTCAGTAGCAATAAGTTCACCTCTAAGCTAGTCTTAGAGACAAAGAACAAATTGGACCAACTAGGCAGCAGGAACAACCTGACCCTACGATGGATACCGGGACACAACATCCACGAAAAGAAATTGGCCGACGAACTGGCACGCAAGGGTGCAGTCACCGCACTGCGGCATAGACTATAAAAGGACTTTTAAGAAAGGAAGAGAATACGCTTAGAACAGCCCCACGGACTAAAAAGAACACGACCTCAAAGATTAAAAACCAACAAGAAAAATCCTCGAATCTGAGCTACACGTCATGAAAAAGTAAAGTTGAATAACACCCCACCTTTGCAGATACTGTGAAGAGAAGAAGGGTTATATACTAGCGGCGCAGACTCAGCAGATTTGGGAAACACATGCTACACCCAAGCAATATCAGTAACTTAGAACCCACAAAAATCCTCCAAAATTGGTCGCGGTGCAGCACTTCCCCAACAACAATAATAATAATGAAGAGTATAACCAGGCTTAATAGTCTATTTGTATTAGGCTGCCTTCACACTATTCGACACATGACCAATGACAACTAATAGGCCCGCATTTTCCCTTGAAATTCTATGAATTTGACAAGCTATTCAAATTTAAAATAGAACAAAGAGCAAGACTACTAGACTATCATGTGTCATGTGTCGAACAGTGTGAAGGCAGCCTTAGAATGCAAATCAAAAATTGGAGTGTTTTAATTTTTTAAAATTTGCGTTTTCTTCCGCTAAATCGAGTGTTTCGCCGAGTGTGCGCCAGCCTCCCAAAAGCACTCAACACTTTTGTTCAAATTAAAAATACAATAAATTAGTTAATGATTGAAAAAAAAAAACAAAATCTTAACTATAAACCGTACAGAACGCGGCCTAAGCAACATGAGTGTAAAAGAAGATTAAAGACATTTTCTAGGAAAGACCATTGGGTACGATTCCAGCACTTCCGAGTGTACCTTTTGTATTCTAAACGAGAAAATTGGAGTACCTTTTTCGCATCCGTGATGCTCAATCGGGGAGTGATTTAATCAACTGAAGGACTGGAGCTTTTGGTTAAATATTTTGGTCTTTTTTTTGCTCATAACTTGAGAATCGTTTATCTGACAATATATTTATACTTCTACTATATCCCATCGGTTAGTTCAGCCCTAGACAAAAGTTAGCTTTGTCTTCTCCCTTTAAACTGAAGTCCACTTGGTTTTACCATATTGTTGTTTTTGAATGCGAATGAAAAACTTTTAATGAAATTAACTCGACGCATGGCGACTTTCAAATGAAAAAGTCTACAAAGAGTCCACTGGTCACTGCATCTTCTGGGTCTCAAAACCTTTTTGGCAAGTTTTGCCAAATGAAATTCTTTTTATTTTCATTTTTTTTTTTGCTGTCGTGCGTCGTGTGTTTGCATTGCACTTGCAAAAAGCAAAAAAAGTAAACGGGGCAAAGAGGTTGGCCCAAACGAATTTGAAGGACATAACGGGTTTTGATGACTAACTGACTGACTGACTGGCTGACTGACTCCTAACTAGCCAGCAGTGTGTTGGTTTTGGTGTTTGTGTGCACTTTTAATTAAATTGTTGGCATTTCTCTTGTTGCAAAACTTAAACAAATTAAATGGAGGGCAAATCACAGCGTGAATTTTAATTAATTGTAAATGCATCCAAAACTCAAAATCGATAGCCAGTTGCCCGGGTGGGGTGTGGGTGGGCAGGTGTCACACACACACACATACGTTTACTATGGTCTTCAAGATGGCCTTCAGCCACATGTCCAGACCAAAAGTTCTTTATTACCTTCGTAGCTGGATTATTAAAATTTCATCGAATTACGTGCGAATAATACGAAATGGACTTTTGGCTAGAAGGAGAGGTCAGCAGTTGTTGTTGTTGTTGCTGTCGGCCCCCTCTAAGTTAAACAAAAGAAAAGTTATCAATTTTTATTGCATTTGCTGGGTTGATGTCCCGGCTAGAAAGGTGGCCAACTTGGCTACAAAACATTCATGCAGCTTCCCAATGACCAGAAATGCCCCTGCCCCCTGCCTGCTGTCCCTGTCCCTGCCCCTGACGCTGATGACTCTCGCCTGCCACAATAAAGCAAAAAACTTTTTTGATTACTTTATGCTAACGGCAGCTGCGTTTGCTTTCACATTTAGTTTTGGCCACAAAGTAATTGCAGGGTCCAAACACACACACATACAAAAAAAAAACAAAAAGTGAAATAGCAGGAGAGGGAGAAAGCGGAAAGAAGTACTGACCACATATTACCCTCTATATGCCCTCTATAAATTTTGGGTTCAAGGTTTTGAACTCGGCTAACCTTGATAGACTTCCACGGGACGATCGAAACTATGTACCCAAGTTTTCTACAAATCAACCCAAATCGCATACGATTTAAGACGTTTTTGTTGGGTCTAAAGCGATTTAAAAAAGTGACTATAAAAGTGTGCCATGATGCAGTGTAAGAAGACGCCACTCAGTTTACAGACAAGACAGATGGTGAAGTTGTCCAAACCTGTGGAATATGATCTATTCTGTGATAATGTTTTGTTTATAAAAGGCAACTCATATATATGCTCAGACAAGTAAATAACAGCTAAGATCAAGTTTATTTTGGTTCTCAGTTGAATAAAACAAAATTCTTTAAAAACCGAAACAAAGTCGTCTATCACTTGAGTTTATGAGTACTTAAAATAAACTGCATCTATTCTCAAATAAACACAGATGTTTGAAAAAAATTACACACACAGAGAGAAACAAGTGAGAAAGTAGATCAAGCCCGACTATGTCATACTCTGTACCAAGAGTAGGAGCTGAATGCAACGCTCATCTCTAAGTGTCTCTCTCTCTCTCTCCCTCTCTCTTTCACTCACACGTTGGTTTTGAGTGCGTGGGAGGGGGTGGGGGAGATTTTATTTTCTGGTCATAACTTGAGAACCGCTCAACCGATCATTATCATTTCTTTGGCAAAATGATACATATTACGAATGACTAACTATCTCTAGAAAGAACGAATCATCTATCTACAAAACTGCGGGAGATATGACGTTTTTTAAAAATTGCGGGGGCGGGAGGGGGCGTGGCAAAAATTGAAAATAAACTTGATCTGCCAGCAAGTAAAAGAAGCATTTGTCCCATTCCTGTCAAACCTCTATCTCTTACCATCTCTGAGATCTGTTTGTTCATACGGACAAACGGACATGGCTATATCGATTCGGCTGTTGATGCTGATCAAGAATATATATACTTTATAGGGTCGGAAATGATTCTTCCTTCTTCCTGTTACATACTTTTGCACAAACTTAATATACTCTATGTACCTTCGGTACAGAGTATAAAAAGACGTATCCAAAATAAAGTTTAAACGAACTCGAATTAAGTAATCGCAATCTTAAACGAAAAGGTCAAGCTAACTTTGTCCGTGCCAAAGTAATTTAAACCCTTGCAAATTCTGATTTTAAAATATCAGAGTTTCTGAACTACAGAGTTTCTAATTAAAACACGTTTTCCAACCGATAGTCATCTGATTTCGTCCGAATTAAGGGAATATTTTTGAAATCATACGGAATCAAGAATCGTTAATAAAATTGATAACAAAAAAGTTTTTCGGACTAAGACCCATTTTTCGACCGATGCTTCCTATGACAGATATAAGATAAAGTCATCCAATACGCTTAAAATATTTCAACTTTTTCGTTTTTTAATTATAGAAAAAAACTTGTAATTGAAGATGACCCAATTCTTGCATAGAAATATATATATATAATGGTTTATGAGATATTGACCCAAGCAGTTTTTGACCTTGACTGCCCACCCTGTCGAGAAATTTCAGTCAATCCTACTCGCACCGATTTTTTCATCTATTTTACCTACTTTTTAGAGCCTTAAAACAAGTAAATAAAATATTTAATTTTTGTAACATATTATAATTTACCTTCAGTGCTTCTAAGAGTATGCTACACCTTTTAACACATTCAAATTGGCTTTGTATAAGAAAAGTTAATCTTAAAGTGCATGTGTTATATTTCGAAGTTTAGAAAAAAAGCATACTTCTAGGCTTTCTGTATGACAGAACATGCTTTATTTCAAATGGGAATACAATTTTAGATGCGATTTAATAAAAAATCCAAAGCAAAACCGCGCCAAAGCGCATACCTACAGCTACAGTGCATTATTCAAAGAAAGCAATATTGTGAGCAAATTAAGAGAGGTACTTTTGGGTACTTTTAACACAAAATTGCCAATTGTAAACAAAACCACAAAATTTTAGATTTTTTTATTTTTTATATAAGCGATTTCGAATAGAAACTTCTTGATAATTTTTTATGTCAGTCAAAATCATTGCCAACCTTCGTTTTATCCAGTTTCCCAAACAAAAAATTGTCCCAGTGTGCGTCGCCCAGATCATGTATATGTATAGATCATAGGATCGAAAATGAAAGGGTATGGGCAACATTTAAACATTTGAAACATTGTAGTAGCGCCCGACTCTCAAGCAGAAAAATTTATTTTCACCTAAAAGCACGCAACAAACTCTTGAAGATTACCCTACCGTGACTTTGACCCCCAAGCAATCAGCTGGACCAGAGAAAAGAGAAAGCGCTCTCCAAGCCGAAATGTTATTGGTCGGAGGAAAGCTGGCGCCACGAAGACCAGCTATAGGTTTCTTTTGAGCTCAAGTCGGTAGCTTCGTTCTTTTCCAATTTTGCTAGTTGTCCAGTTCAGATCTAATCTGCTACTCAATAATCAGTGTGTGAACCCAAAAAGAAAGTATTTTTACAAGTGGCGCATCCAGCAAGTAAAAGCTGCGGAGTGAATTAAACGAATTAAAATTCAACGAGCTGATCAAAACCAAAACCACTACAAGCAAAAAATTGGAAGCAAGAGAATTTTTTTTATTCGCAAGGCCAAACGCTTTGGTTTGGTTTGTAATTGTATAATTGCATAAAGCTAATTTCGTTAGCCAAATATCTAAATTTTCGCCGCCTGGCTGAACCCCCAAGTGAAGTCACCAACACACCCGCACCTACCAAAGAGAGGATTATCAGCAATTCAGCGCATCATCCTATGTTCCAATTCCCCAAAGAAGAGAAGCACGCCCGCCTAAACTTAGCAGCAGCAATGTCAAATTAGTCTGTGTGAGACCTAAGGGCAGCTTAAACGCTTAAGCTCGGCTTGTATGTGTGTGAAAATGCAATGGAAAATTTTGAAAACCTATTAGCTTCGTCATCTACATCGAAATCAGATTATTTTTCATTTTTTCTTGTGCCCTGTTGAAGAGTGAAAATCATTTGAATAATGACAGACAACCTAACCTAAATCAAGAAGGAGAAATCTAGAAGGAGAAAATTATGTAACAGCCGTTTCTATTGAAAGAAAATTTTTTTTTGTAATGTTAATGAATATTTTTTTTGCAATTCCCTTTCCCAGAAGAAAATATTGAAGTGGCAAATGGCAAATGAAAAATTAAGTTTTTTTGTTTTATTAGAGAAAAAAATAGTTAAATATTGAAATACAAAAGTTTTGAGAGAAATATGAAGGTTTCTGATACCGATCTGCATTCGATAGCCCAGATGACAAAGTTTGTTGGTGCAAGCAATTAAAGTAATTTTAAATTCCCTTTTGTTTGTAATGGTGTTAATGGTGAGTGATCCGTTTTTATTAAATTTATTTATTGCCCGATGAAAATCTTATTTTGTGGTTGTGTCGCCCAGTTTTTATAATTTTTTTTATTTTTTTTACCTCGGCTATGATGGGAATCTAATCCCCAAATGGCAATTTACCTTTATTCACCACTGTGTTTGGATGTCCAAATATTTAGTCTGATCTCTGAGCCCTGATAATGATCATTAACTATTTGCCAATTCTTTATGTTCGATTATGATCATTACCTCTGGAAATACCGTAATATAAATAGTTTTGTTTTACATTATTGCTTTGCATTTCTTTGTTGAGTCACCAGCCATCGTAGCAGCAGAAACCTGGATGATCATTGTGATGATCGTAATTATTTAAATTCAATTTAAGTACCAATGATTGGTCTCATCGGAATATTGATTCTGTTTTGCATTGTTTATTGGCTCACTTCACTAGTTTCTTGCCCATAAATATTTCTAAATTTACATCTTAAAGTTACTTTTTTATTTTGTTGAAATCCTACCTGAAATTAATTATATAAAATTCTCTTTATTTTGCCAATTATGAATTACCCCTCAAATGAAGAATTATTTGAGTAATAAACTTGTAAAAATGAACCTTTGCTAATTTTTTACATTTTGGGGGACCATGTGCAGTGGACGTGAAGAAGAGTAGCCAAGCTTGGACTGTCTTGGCATCACCAATATGACGTTTTCATATGAGGGGGGCGGTGTTTTTATTTGGGGGGTGTTTCTTTCCCCCAGCGACACCTTGAGCAACTGCTGTCCAAAGAGAGATCATGTTCTATGTTCATTTGATGGTCTTGTGCAAACCCCTATCAGTGTTGTTACCCCTTTGTGTCCTACCTTAAATTGAAACTGAGTATGCACGCGATACTCTAATAACTAATATGTATTAACAGCGAGCTATTCGTAGACGGTACCCTACCTTCTCCCACTCCCACTCTATCGACTGAATATCGGCCGGATACAAGCGCGTGCTCCGTCATTCTGCGATTTTCAACATCTGCTCGTTTACTAGTGCCAGGTTAACTGCTACAACATTTAAATTTAACATTTGACAGGGTATAAAAATCATAAAACTAGTAAGAGCGTTGCAACCGAGTGGCCTGACTCCGAAATACCCTGCACAATTGAGACACAAATAAAAACACACGCGCACACACTTCTGACAAGAAACAAGAATGAGTTGGCTAATAAGGTCCTCAAGTACAAGGTCATCCTGGCATAAATATGTAAATATGGCGTTCAGGTGTATGGCATCGCCGCAAAGACCCACCTGAACAAAATCAAGGTCTTCCAGACCAAATCACCGGAGCTGAGTGGCTCATTCGCACTCATGACATCGAGAGAAAGTGTGACCTTACTCTTCGCGGCGGAAGAAAATCAGTCGTATTACTTAGCGGACAAACCGAAGGTAATCTTGCTCGGGCTTGATCGACTTTCTTTTACATAGGTTGAAAAACGGTTCGGATAACAAATGTTTCGACTTAGCTAAAACCTTTTCTAAAAAATGTTTCAGTTCAAAAGTTATTTATGGAAGTACTCTTCGTTTTGTTAAACTTTTGGCTGTGTTTCAATCAGGTTCGGCTTAAAAGCTTAAAAGTTTCTTGTGTTAAGATTTTGTTGAATACATTTTCAAATAAATATCACCAGCGATTCGAGATTAAATTATTTTCATTCGAGGAAATTTTGCTTTGGTTCATAAGTTGGTTAACCACAAATTTCGCAGGGTATTTTTTGGTTTGTTTTGTTTTTTTTTTTTGGTGATGTGGGAAACTGCGAAAGGAAACTGTGACAACTGACTCAGTCCAGTCAAAGCAAATGTAATTAAACCTAAAAGACGCTTAAAATGCGCGATGTTGGCTCAGCCATAAAACTTTTAGAGCCGCCGCCGAGCACTGACCCCGTTTATGAGTTACATTTGAATGGGTATGTAAAATGGCCCAAAAAGTGCAACGGATGGGGCGGACATTACTCATACGACATGTTGTCGTATGTCACAAATTAAATTTGGGGGCTTGAAGCTCAAGCATTTGGCCACAGTTGATTGGTTAGCACTAAGCGAAATATTCTGCCGGGCCATAAATGTCGGTTCGGTCTCGGTCTGCGTCTTGCCTCTGACCCGTAAAATTTACATGCGCTCAAACAAATTTTTTAGCTACATTTTTCTACGGTCCAGGGCCTTGCGCTGCCCTAAACATATTTATACATGCAAACACTTTTACATATCGATGTGTGTGTGTGTGGCTGGCCATGTTAACTTGGCTGGCCAAAAATGTGTTCTCGTTGCCTTGCCACGGCTAAAGTTTTCTGCAGCCTGCCTCGCATCCGTCCCCCACCCCAAAACATTGCATATGTGCCGGTTAAGTGGTTTTTGTGGCTGAAAAGCAGAAAACTCATTAAAGTTTATTTCAAACACCAACAACAACGGGCATTTTGGGTGGGTGAAGCAGCGCAGCAAACTTTGGTCAAAAATTAAGACATATGCAAGCTGGCTTCACTATCTAGCCAAGAGCGTGTGTCTGATGTGTGTGTGTGTGTGTCCATATATAGTTATGTATATTTCCTGCTCTCTATTGACATGCAGTTCGATGCTGCTGAAGCCGTTGCCACTTTTGCTGCGGCTTTTTCCAAAGTTTCGCTCGGGAATGGCTAGGGAGGTGGGAGGGATGGCAAAACTGCCATCAAGTTAGCTCAGTTCAGTTTGGAGGACCATTTATTAAAGCCACAATCCCAACAAAAGTGCACTCGCAACATCAGCTGAATGCCATTAGACAAAAATAGGAAGAAGTAGAAGTAAAAGGCATCGGCTCAGGAAAACAACAAAAAGCGTTTGAACCGAACATTTGGATCATTTGGCACTGAATCTTTTAAATGTATTCTGTCAGAGCGCGTACTCGATTTCGTTTGTGTGGGCTGCCTAGGCAGTCACTTCCATAAATATAGGCCTACCTTCACACTCGTAGCGTTGCCGCCAATCACAGTAAAAGCTCTCAGCATGCAAAAAGCCTGCTGGTGCAAATGCCTACAGTAGATCCTCGAGCCAAAATCTTGGTCGAAAATCAATTTCTTTGAAGTAAACTTTTCCAAACTAACCGATCCGAACAACAAATATGGACATTCCCTGCGTTACTTTACATTCGTATTCGTTCACCAGCTATTGGCGCCAGCTGTGAAGTAACTAGCCATGAAATAGCAAATTCTCAAACTTTGCCGTTCGGATCCGGCGTTAAACTGTAGGTCCCTTTCTCTTGTGCGAAAAATTTAAAGCACACACGCCAAGAGATCGTGAGAAGCTTGGCTTGGCCCCGTTTTAGGAGCTGTATAGCCAACATTTTACATTTTTATACCCTTGGAGAGGGTATATTAAAATTGTCCGGATGTTTGTAACGCATAGAAGGAAGCATCTCCGACCACATAAAGTATATATATTCTTGATCAGCATGACGAGCTGAGTTGATATAGCCATGTCCGTCTGTCCGTCCGTCCGTCTGTCCGTCCGTCTGTCCGTCTGTCCGTCTGTCCGTCTGTTTCTATGCTATCTCCTCCGTCAGTTTTAAAGCTATCTTAACCAAACTTTGCACGAAGTCTTTTGGTACAAATACGCTGCACATTTGTCGGAACCGGTCGGATCGGATGACTATAACATATAGCTGCCATAGGAACGATCGGTTGAAAAACTAGTTTTAGTGAGAAAAACTTTTTTGTTTTCAATGCTATCGCTCTTAACGCTCGTATTTATAAGTTTTTAATGATTTCACATAATTTCACCAAGCCATGTCAAAATCGGACAACTATATAGTATAGCTGCCATACAAAAGTTAGGTCTGAAAAAAAGTCTTAGTGAGAAAAACTTTTTTGTTTTCAATGTTATCGCTCCCAACGCTCGTATTTATAAGTTTTCAATGATTTTACATAATTTCACCAAAATTTTTCGAAATCGGACTACTATATAGTATAGCTGCCATACAAACTGTCAGGCACATATCAAGCTCCAAGGGTATATAAACTTCGGTCGAGCCGAAGTTAGCTTGCCTCTATTTTTTACTTTACATTCGTATACTCAGAAAAATAACGACCGACAGAGTTCTAGATCGATCGGGATAGAATTTATACCGTTTTGCACTTGAAATGTTAAGTATGTTTGTTTTTGGATGTACTTGAATTAAGTACGAAACTTTCTGGAACAGAAAAGCGTCTGTTAAAATTATTCAAATGTGAACAAGCGTTCTAGAGTTAGAACATTTCGTACTTACAGTTAGCCCAAAAATTTAAGAAAAGATCTTACTTAGTTCTAGAGGTTTACGCCGATAGCTTGGTCGTCGGCGGCGGCGTAGAGGGTCAAGACAAACCGGCGGCGGCGGCGTAGAGTTAAGAAAGAACCGGCGGCGGCGGCGGCAGATAAGCCGTCGAATTTTCGGATCAGCGGCCGGCCACGCAGTAAAAAAAAAAAATTTGTTTAATAAAATATATAGGAATTTGTATCATTTCTAAGTATATATATATTTTTTTGAACGATTTCTTCATTTCTTCAATTTTCATTTATTTTCTTTATTAAACTTAAACTTAAGCTCTTTATCCAATAATTAAACAAAAATTAAATTTCAAGAAATTAAAATCAAATTAACGCTATTTTTCTGAGATCATGGATTATGTTCTAGAGATGACACATTGGGAAATGGAGCTGAGACAATATCGATTCTTTTATTCGATTACCTAAAAGCATCTAAAAAAATAGAGGCAAGCTAACTTCGGCTCGACCGAAGTTTATATACCCTTGGAGCTTGATATGTGCCTGACAGTTTGTATGGCAGCTATACCATATAGTGGTCCGATTTGGAAAAGTTTTGGTGAAATTATGTGAAATCATTGAAAACTTATAAATACGAGAGTTGGGAGCGATAATATTGAAAACCAAAACATTTAACTCCCTAAGACTTTTTTTCAGACCTAACTATTGTATGACAGCTATACTATACAGTTGTCCGATCTAAGTGTTCATACAGACAGACGGACATGTCTATATCGACTCGGCTGTTGATGCTGATCAAGAATATATATACTTTATATGGTCGGAAATGATTCCTTCTGCCCTAGTACTCTACGAGTAACGGGTATAAAAATGCTATGGCGCCGAACGCCGCCGCCGCCGCCGCCGCGCCGATATTTTCGTGATTCGGCGGCGGCGCGTTAAAAAAGAACAAAAATCGGCGGCGGCGGCGGCGTGGCGCGGCGGCGTAAATGTCTACTTAGTTCAAGTACAAAAATTCTTGGATTAAGTACAGAATAGAGTTACAATGCAAGCTCCAAAATGTGTGCTACGAAAAATGCGAATTATTATACCCGTTACTCGTAGAGTAAAAGGATATACTAAAGTCGTGCAAATGTATGTACAGGCAGAAGGAATCATTTCCGACCATATAAAGTATATATATTCTTGTTCAGCATCAACAGTCGAGTCGATATAGACATGTCCGTCTGTCCGTCCGTCTGTATGAACACCTAGATCTCAGAGATGGTAAGAGATAGAGGTTTGCGATATATAAGACAAATGCTTCTTATACTTGCAGGCAGATCAAGTTTTTTTAAAATTTTGGTCTCCTACAGTTTTAAAGATAGACGATTCGTACCTTCTAGAAATAGTTAGTAATTAGCAAAACAAATCAATTTGGCGAAGAAATCATAAGGATCGGATGAGCGGTTCTCAAGTTATGAGCAAAAATAGCCGAGTTAAAAAAGTGTTGCATACTTTTCAGATGTTCACCCTAAGGAACGCAGGAACACCGTGAAACACGTTTTTTCATGAGTAACGGGTATATCGAAGTCTGTTAGAGCCGACTTTAACTTGCGCTCTCGTTTTAATTTGAATCTGATCTTAAAATTCTCTCCTGGTTCCAACACTTTGGTTATGGAGTGCGGGTAGATTTCCGACCTGCAGTATAAGCATCTTGGTTCTTGATAAATTCATTTCATTTGCATTTTTATATTATACAGAGACCTAGTTTCAAAGTTAAATTGGGAAAGCTTAGAATTTTTAGGCTTAAGCAAAGATCATTTTGAATTTGTTTTTTGAAGTATTATTTTGCTTTAGGAATGGTTGGGGTTGACTTTCGATGAAGAACCTATTAGCCCTTATTTTGAGAGTAAATCGGGCCGTACTTACGACCATAACATACCAATGGTATGATTATAGTAGTTCGAAAGGTACCTAAAATTTCCCGAAAGGGTCTTAAAACAAGTATTTCAGGATTGAAAAAATCGTACTTGAAATAAGGATTTTGTACTTGAATCAAGTATTTTCGTACTTACTCTACTATTTAAACCGTTCGTACTTGATTAAGTACAAAGTTCTTGGTTTTTTTTTTCTGAGTGTACGCATATTTTTGGTTATTTACGGCGATTTGAGCGAAAAATCCTTTAAAAAAACGCTTGGAGATAATTTACAAATTATTGAAAAGCATTTGGGTCAACTTGCTTTAACAAGGAAATAATGTTTGCTTTAAGTGCCGTTCGTTGCACCACTCATAGAAACACGTCACGCTAAAATGCCTGTCCTGACTTCGTTAGCTAGGAACGCCCTCTACCGAATCCAGTCGGTGCGCGCACGTTCCGAAGTAATCAAGATTATTTAGCGGTTTGCTGACGGAATGATAAAGATCGAATAAAATATACTCAAGTTATGACCACAAGTCAGTTACTTTAGCGGCGCCATCTATTTGACTGATTTGAGATGGATTTGGCAACCGTACAGTTGACGTTGGTAACTGCAATTTGTAGCGGAACAACTGTGATGTGATGAGACGTTGGAGTTGTAGTTATGTCAATAATAATATCGCGTAGAGGCCGTTGCTTCGAGTGGGCGTCGATAAGCAAGTTCGCCCAAGCTGGAGAGGTTGCTATCGTCAAGCCGGTAGTTTTTGCTCTGATTGAGGGCTTGGTTGAGCCTCTGGTTGAGGGCTTGGTTGTGAGGTTGTGATATACCACTAGCAATCTTGGTTTGAAGAACTAATGGCGGCTCGTACGAACCAAAAGAAGAAGATAAAGCTAACAACATATTGAGCAGTGCTCCTGCACGTTTGCCTGAGGTCCAGCCTATTAAAACACATTTAAAAATTTGTAGAAAATTAAGGTATAAGTTCAAATCCTAATTTAGATATACGAAATTTTGAATATTTATTCATCAATTGAAATTGTTAGAAAATATATATAAAAAATAGAGGCCAGCTAACTTCGGCTCGACCGAAGTTTATATACCCTTGGAGCTTGATATATGCCTGGCAGTTTGTATGGCAGCTATACTATATAGTGGTCCGATTTTGACAAATTTGTTGAAATTATGTAAAAATCATTGAAAACCTATAAATACGAGCGTTGGGAGCATTCAAAACAAAAAAAGTTTTTCTCACTTAGACTTTTTTCAGACCTAACTTTTGTATGGCAGCTGTACTATATAGTGGTCCGATTTTGACAAGGCTTGGTGAAATTATGTGAAATCATTAAAAACTTATAAATACGAGCGTTGGGAGCGATAACATTAAAAACAAAAAATTTTCTCACTAAGACTTTTTTTCAGACCTAACTTTTGTATGGCAGCTATACTATATAGTTGTCCGATTTTGACAAGGCTTGGTGAAATTATGTGAAATCATTAAAAACTTATAAATACCAGCGTTGGGAGCGATAGCTTTGAAAACAAAAAAGTTTTTCCTACTAAAACTAGTTTTTCAACCGATCGTTCCTATGGCAGCTATATGCTATAGTCATCCGATCCGGCCGGTTCCGACAAATGTGCAGCGTATTTGTACCAAAGACTTCCTGCAAAGTTTGGTAAAGTTAGCTTTAAAACTGACGGAGGAGATAGCATAGAAACAGACGGACGGACAGACGGACAGACGGACAGACGGACAGACGGACATGGCTATATCAACTCAGCTCGTCATGCTGATCAAGAATATATATACTTTATGTGGTCGGAGATGCTTCCTTCTATGCGTTACAAACATCCGGACAATTTTAATATACCCCTCTCAAGGGTATAAAAA